>JABCMI010000257.1:0-63291 GCA_026261945.1 Hirschfeldia incana
CGGATTCATTCAGGTTTGATTACAATCATGTAGAAACTTCCATATCTACAAACTGGGTAAACTGGAATCACTTGGGTCCAAAGTGGGATAACTTCTTAATCCTAGCTCCTATGATATTGATTCATCTTCAGGGTGATTCTAAACTGATTAAAGTGTCAGGATATAGATTCTTATATCCGCATTCATTCAGGTATGATTAGAAAGTTGAAGAAACTGCCATCTCTACAAACAGGGTAAACTGGAATCATTTGGGTCCAAAGTGGAATAAATCTTAATCCTAGCTCCTATGATGTTGATTCAACTTCAGGGTGATTCTAAACTGATTAATGAATCAGGATAAAGCTTCTTATATCCGGATTCATTCAGGTTTGATTACAATCATGTAGAAACTTCCATATCTACAAACTGGGTAAACTAGAATCACATGGGTCCAAAGTGGGATAACTTCTTAATTCTAGCTCCTATGATATTGATTTAACTTCAGGGTGATTCTAAACTGATTAATGAGTCAGGATAAAGCTTCTTATATCCTGATTCATTTAGGTTTGATTACAAAAGTGTAGAAACTTCCATATCTACAAACTGGGTAAACTTGAATCACTTGGGTCCAAAGTGGGATAACTTCTTAATCCTAGCTCCTATGATATTGATTCAACTTCAGGGTGATTCTAAACTGATTAAAGTGTCAGGATATAGATTCTTATATCCGGATTCATTCAGGTATGATTAGAAACTTGAAGAAACTGCCATATCTACAAACAGGGTAAACTGGAATATTTTGGGTCCAAAGTGGGATAACTTCTTAATCCTAGCTCCTATGATGTTGATTCAACTTCAGGGTGATTCTAAACTAATTAATGAGTCAGGATAAAGATTCTTATATCCGGATTCATTCAGGTTTGATTACACTCATGTAGAAACTTCCATATCTACAAACTGGTAAACTGGAATCACATGGGTCCAAAGTGGGATAACTTCTTATTCCTATCTCCTTTGATATTGATTCAACTTCAGGGTGATTCTAAACTGATTAATGAGTCAGGATAAAGCTTATTATTTCCGGATTTATTCAGGTTTGATTACAATCATGTAGAAACTTCCATATCTACAAATTGGGTAAACTGGAATCACTTGGGTCCAAAGTGGGATAACTTCTTAATCCTAGCTTCTATGATATTGATTCAAGTTCAGGGTGATTCCAAACTGATTAAAGTGTCAGGATATAGATTGTTATATCCGGATTCATTCAGGTATGATTAAAAAGTTGAAGAAACTGCCATATCTACAAACAGGGAAAACTGGAATCATTTGGATCCAAAGTGGGATAACTTCGTAATCCTAGCTCCTATGATGTTGATTCAACTTCAGGGTGATTCTAAACTGATTAATGAATCAGGATAAAAATTCTTATATCCGGATTCATTCAGGTTTGATTACAATCATGTAGAAACTTCCATATCTACAAAATGAGTAAACTGGAATCACATGGGTCCAAAGTGGGATAACTTCTTAATTCTAGCTCCTATGATATTGATTTAACTTCAGGGTGATTCTAAACTGATTAATGAGTCAGGATAAAGGTTCTTATATCCGGATTCATTCAGGTTTGATTACAATCTTGTAGAAACTTCTATATCTACAAACTGGGTAAACTGGAATCACTTGGGTCCAAAGTGGGATAACTTCTTAATCCTAGCTCCTATGATATTGATTCAACTTCAGGGTGATTCTAAACTGAATAAAGTGTCAGGATATAGATTCTTATATCCGGATTCATTCAGGTATGATTAGCAACTTGAAGAAGCTGCCATATCTACAAACAGGGAAAACTGGAATCATTTGGGTCCAAAGTGGGATAACTTCTTAATCCTAGCTCCTATGATGTTGATTCAATTTCAGGGTGATTCTAAACTGATTAATGAGTCAGGGTATAGCTTCTTATATCCGGATTCATTCAGGTTTGATTACAATCATGTAGAAACTTCCATATCTACAAACTGGGTAAACTGGAATCACTTGGGTCCAAAGTGGGATAACTTCTTAATCCTAGCTCCTATGATATTGATTCAACTTCAGGGTGATTCTAAACTGATTAAAGTGTCAGGATATAGATTCTTATATCCGAATTCATTCAGGTATGATTAGAAAGTTGAAGAAACTGCCATATCTACAAACAGGGAAAACTGGAATCATTTGGGTCCAAAGTGGGATAACTTCTTAATCCTAGCTCCTATGATATTGATTTAACTTCAGGGTGATTCTAAACTGATTAATGAGTCAGGATAAAGCTTATTATATCTGGATTTATTCAGGTTTGATTACAATCATGTAGAAACTTCTATATCTACAAACTGGGTAAACTCGAATCACTTGGGTCCAAAGTGGGATAACTTCTTAATCCTAGCTCCTATGATGTTGATTCAACTTCAGGGTGATTCTAAACTGATTAAAGAGTCAGGATAAAGTTTCTTATATCCGGATTCATTCAGGTTTGATTACAATCATGTAGAAACTTCCATATCTACAAACTGGGTAAACTGGAATCACTTGGGTCCAAAGTGGGATAACTTCTTAATCCTAGCTCCTATGATATTGATTCAACTTCAGGGTGATTCTAAACTGATTAAAGTGTCAGGATATAGATTATTATATCTGGATTCATTCAGGTATGATTAGAATCTGAAAGAAACTGCCATATCTACAAACAGTGTAAACTTGAATCATTTGGGTCCAAAGTGGGATAACTTCTTAATCCTAGCTCCTATGAAATTGATTCAACTTCAGGGTGATTCTAAACTGATTAAAGTGTCAGGATATAGATTATTATATCTGGATTCATTCAGGTATGATTAGAATCTGTAAGAAACTGCCATATCTACAAACAGTGTAAACCTTAATCACTTGGGTCCAAAGTGGGATAACTTCTTAATCCTAGCTCCTATGATATTGATTCAACTTCAGGGTGATTCTAAACTGAATAAAGTGTTAGGATATAGATTCTTATATCCGGATTCATTCAGGTATGATTAGAAACTTGAAGAAACTGCTATATCTACAAACAGGGTAAACTGGAATCATTTGGGTCCAAAGTGGGATAACTTCTTAATCCTAGCTCCTATGATGTTGATTCAACTTCAGGGTGATTCTAAACTGATTAAAGAGTCAGGATAAAGCTTCTTATATCCGGGTTCATTCAGGTTTGATTACAATCATGTAGAAACTTCCATATCTACAAACTGGGTAAACTGGAATCACTTGGGTCCAAAGTGGGATAACTTCTTAATCCTAGCTCCCATGATATTGATTCAACTTCAGGGTGATTCTAAACTGATTAAAGTGTCAGTATATAGATTATTATATCTGTATTCATTCAGGTATGATTAGAATCTGTAAGAAACTGACATATCTACAAACAGTGTAAACTTGAATCATTTGGGTCCAAAGTGGGATAACTTCTTAATCCTAGCTCCTATGATGTTGATTCAACTTCAGGGTGATTCTAAACTGATTAATGAGGCAGGATAAAGCTTCTTATATCCGGATTCATTCAGGTTTGATTACAATCATGTAGAAACTTCCATATCTACAAACTGGGTAAACTGGAATCACTTGGGTCCAAAGTGGGATAACTTCTTAATCCTAGCTCCTATGATATTGATTCAACTTCAGGGTGATTCTAAACTGATTAATGAGTCAGGATAAAGCTTCTTATATCCGGATTCATTCAGGTTTGATTATAATCATGTAGAAACTTTCATATCTACAAACAGGGTAAACAGGAATCACTTGGGTCTAAAGTGAGATAACTTCTTAATCCTAGCTCCTATGATATTGATTAAACTTCAGGGTGATTCTAAACTGATTAAAGTGTCAGGATATAGATTTTTATATCCGGATTCATTCAGGTATGATTAGAAAGTTGAAGAAACTGTCATCTCTACAAACAAGGTAAACTGGAATCATTTGGGTCCAAAGTGGGATAACTTCTTAATCCTAGCTCTTATGATGTTGATTCAACTTCAGGGTGATTCTAAACTGATTAATGAGTCAGGATAAAGCTTCTTATATCTGGATTCATTCACGTTTGATTACAATCATGTAGAAACTTCCATATCTACAAACTGGGTAAAATGGAATCACATGGGTCCAAAGTTGGATAACTTCTTAATTCTAGCTCCTATGATATTGATTTAACTTCAGGGTGATTCTAAACTGATTAATGAGTCAGGATAAAGCTTCTTATATCCTGATTCATTCAGGTTTGATTACAAACATGTAGAAACTTCCATATCTACAAACTGGGTATACTGGAATCACTTGGGTCCAAAGTGGGATAACTTCCTAATCCTAGCTCCTATGATATTGATTCAACTTCAGGGTGATTCTAAACTGATTAAAGTGTCAGGATATAGATTATTATATCTTGATTCATTCAGGTATGATTAGAAACTGTAAGAAACTGCCATATCTACAAACAGGGTAAACTTGAATCATTTGGGTCCAAAGTGGGATAACTTCTTAATCCTAGCTCCTATGATGTTGATTCAACTTCAGGGTGATTCTAAACTGATTAATGAGTCAGGATAAAACTTCTTATATCCGGATTCATTAAGGTTTGATTACAATCATGTAGAAACTTCCATATCTACAAACTGGGTAAACTGGAATCACTTGGGTCCAAAGTGGGATAACTTCTTAATCCTAGCTCCTATGATATTGATTCAACTTCAGGGTGATTCTAAACTGATTAAAGTGTCAGGATATAGATGTTTATATCCGGATTCATTTAGGTATGATTAGAAAGTTAAAGAAACTGCCATCTCTACAAACAAGGTAAACTGGAATAATTTGGGTCCAAAGTGGGATAACTTCTTAATCCTAGCTCCTACTATGTTGATTCAACTTCAGGGTGATTCTAAACTGATTAGTGAGTCAGGATAAAGCTTCTTATATCCGGATTCATTCAGGTTTGATTACAATCATGTAGAAACTTCCATATCTACAAAATGGGTAAACTGGAATCACATGGGTCCAAAGTGGGATAACTTCTTAATTCTAGCTCATATGCTATTGATTTAACTTCAGGGAGATTCTAAACTGATTAATGAGTCAGGATAAAGCTTCTTATATCCTGATTCATTCAGGTTTGATTACAAACATGTAGAAACTACCATATCTACAAACTGGGTAAACTTGAATCACTTGGGTCCAAAGTGGGATAACTTCTTAATCCTAGCTCCTATGATGTTGATTCAACTTCAGGGTGATTCTAAACTGATTAATGAATCAGGATAAAGCTTCTTATATCCAAATTCATTCAGGTTTGATTACAATCATGTAGAAACTTCCATATCTACAAACTGGGTAAACTGGAATCACATGGGTCCAAATTGGGATAACTTCTTAATTCTAGCTCCTATGATATTGATTTAACTTCAGGGTGATTCTAAACTGATTAATGAGTCAGGATAAAGCTTCTTATATCCTGATTCATTCAGGTTTGATTACAAACATGTAGAAACTTCCATATCTACAAACTGGGTAAACTGGAATCACTTGGGTCCAAAGTGGGATAACTTCTTAATCCTAGCTCCTATGATGTTGATTCAACTTTAGGGTGATTCTAAACTGATTAAAGAGTCAGGATAAAGCTTCTTATATCCGGATTCATTCAGGTTTGATTACAATCATGTAGAAACTTCCATATCTACAAACTGGGTAAACTGGAATCACTTGGGTCCAAAGTGGGATAACTTCTTAATCCTAGCTCCTATGATATTGATTCAACTTCAGGGTGATTCTAAACTGATTAAAGTGTCAGGATATAGATTATTATATCTGGATTCATTCAGGTATGATTAGAATCTGAAAGAAACTGCCATATCTACAAACAGTGTAAACTTGAATCATTTGGGTCCAAAGTGGGATAACTTCTTAATCCTAGCTCCTATGATATTGATTCAACTTCAGGGTGATTCTAAACTGATTAAAGTGTCAGGATATAGATTATTATATCTGGATTCATTCAGGTATGATTAGAATCTGTAAGAAACTGCCATATCTACAAACAGTGTAAACCTTAATCACTTGGGTCCAAAGTGGGATAACTTCTTAATCCTAGCTCCTATGATATTGATTCAACTTCAGGGTGATTCTAAACTGAATAAAGTGTCAGGATATAGATTCTTATATCCGGATTCATTCAGGTATGATTAGAAACTTGAAGAAACTGCCATATCTACAAACAGGGTAAACTGGAATCATTTGGGTCCAAAGTGGGATAACTTCTTAATCCTAGCTCCTATGATGTTGATTCAACTTCAGGGTGATTCTAAACTGATTAAAGAGTCAGGATAAAGCTTCTTATATCCGGGTTCATTCAGGTTTGATTACAATCATGTAGAAACTTCCATATCTACAAACTGGGTAAACTGGAATCACTTGGGTCCAAAGTGGGATAACTTCTTAATCCTAGCTCCCATGATATTGATTCAACTTCAGGGTGATTCTAAACTGATTAAAGTGTCAGTATATAGATTATTATATCTGTATTCATTCAGGTATGATTAGAATCTGTAAGAAACTGACATATCTACAAACAGTGTAAACTTGAATCATTTGGGTCCAAAGTGGGATAACTTCTTAATCCTAGCTCCTATGATGTTGATTCAACTTCAGGGTGATTCTAAACTGATTAATGAGGCAGGATAAAGCTTCTTATATCCGGATTCATTCAGGTTTGATTACAATCATGTAGAAACTTCCATATCTACAAACTGGGTAAACTGGAATCACTTGGGTCCAAAGTGGGATAACTTCTTAATCCTAGCTCCTATGATATTGATTCAACTTCAGGGTGATTCTAAACTGATTAATGAGTCAGGATAAAGCTTCTTATATCCGGATTCATTCAGGTTTGATTATAATCATGTAGAAACTTTCATATCTACAAACAGGGTAAACAGGAATCACTTGGGTCTAAAGTGAGATAACTTCTTAATCCTAGCTCCTATGATATTGATTAAACTTCAGGGTGATTCTAAACTGATTAAAGTGTCAGGATATAGATTTTTATATCCGGATTCATTCAGGTATGATTAGAAAGTTGAAGAAACTGTCATCTCTACAAACAAGGTAAACTGGAATCATTTGGGTCCAAAGTGGGATAACTTCTTAATCCTAGCTCTTATGATGTTGATTCAACTTCAGGGTGATTCTAAACTGATTAATGAGTCAGGATAAAGCTTCTTATATCTGGATTCATTCACGTTTGATTACAATCATGTAGAAACTTCCATATCTACAAACTGGGTAAAATGGAATCACATGGGTCCAAAGTTGGATAACTTCTTAATTCTAGCTCCTATGATATTGATTTAACTTCAGGGTGATTCTAAACTGATTAATGAGTCAGGATAAAGCTTCTTATATCCTGATTCATTCAGGTTTGATTACAAACATGTAGAAACTTCCATATCTACAAACTGGGTATACTGGAATCACTTGGGTCCAAAGTGGGATAACTTCCTAATCCTAGCTCCTATGATATTGATTCAACTTCAGGGTGATTCTAAACTGATTAAAGTGTCAGGATATAGATTATTATATCTTGATTCTGATCAAAGTGATTCCAGTTTACCCAGTTTGTAGATATGGAAGTTTCTACATGATTGTAATCAAACCTGAATGAATCCGGATATAAGAAGCTATACCCTGACTCATTAATCAGTTTAGAATCACCCTGAAATTGAATCAACATCATAGGAGCTAGGATTAAGAAGTTATCCCACTTTGGACCCAAATGATTTCAGTTTTCCCTGTTTGTAGATATGGCAGTTTCTTCAAGTTGCTAATCATACCTGAATGAATCCGGATATAAGAATCTATATCCTGACACTTTAATCAGTTTAGAATCACCCTGAAGTTGAATCAATATCATAGGAGCTAGGATTAAGAAGTTATCCCACTTTGGACCCAAGTGATTCCAGTTTACCTAGTTTGTAGATATAGAAGTTTCTACAAGATTGTAATCAAACCTGAATGAATCCAGATATAAGAACCTTTATCCTGACTGATTAATCAGTTTAGAATCACCCTGAAGTTAAATCAATATCATAGGAGCTAGGATTAAGAAGTTATCCCATTTTTGATCCAAGTTGTTCCAGTTTACCCAGTTTGTAGATATGGAAGTTTCTACATGATTGTAATCAAACCTGAATGAATCTGGATATAAGAAGCTTTATACTGACTCATTAATCAGTTTAGAATCACCCTGAAGTTGAATCAATATCATAGGAGCTAGGATTAAGAAGTTATCCCACTTTGGACCCAAGTGATTCCAGTTTACCCAGTTTGTAGATATGGAAGTTTCTACATGATTGTAATCAAACCTGAATGAATCCGGATATAAGAACCTTTATCCTGACTCATTAATCAGTTTAGAATCACCCTGAAGTTAAATCAATATCATAGGAGCTAGGATTAAGAAATTATCCCATTTTTGATCCAAGTAATTCCAGTTTACCCAGTTTGTAGATATGGAAGTTTCTACATGATTGTAATCAAACCTGAATGAATCCGGATATAAGAAGCTTTATACTGACTCATTAATCAGTTTAGAATCACCCTGAAGTTGAATCAATATCATAGGAGCTAGGATTAAGAAGTTATCCCACTTTGGACCCAAATGATTCCAGTTTTCCCTGTTTGTAGATATGGCAGTTTCTTCAAGTTTCTAATCATACCTGAATGAATCCGGATATAAGAATCTATATCCTGACACTTTAATCAGGTTAGAATCGCCCTGAAGTTGAATCAATATCATAGGAGCTAGGATTAAGAAGTTATCCAACTTTGGAACCATGTGATTCCAGTTTACCCAGTTTGTAGATATGGAAGTTTCTACATGTTTGTAATCAAACCTGAATGAATCCGGATATAAGAAACTTTATCCTGACTCATTAATCAGTTTAGAATAACCCTGAAGTTAAATCAATATGATAGGAGCTAGAATTAAGAAGTTATCCCACTTTGGACCCATGTGATTCCACTTTACCCAGTTTGTAGATATGGAAGTTTCTACATGATTGTAATCAAACCTGAATGAATCCGGATATAAGAAGCTTTATCCTGATTCAATAATCAGTTTAGAATCACCCTGAAGTTGAATCAACATCATAGGAGCTAGGATTAAGAAGTTATCCCACTTTGGACCCAAATGATTCCAGTTTACCCTGTTTGTAGAGATGGCAGTTTCTTCAACTTTCTAATCATACCTGAATGAATTCGGATATAAGAATCTATATCCTGACACTTTAATCAGTTTAGAATCACCCTTAAGTTGAATCAATATCATAGGAGCTAGGATTAAGAAGTTATCCAACTTTGGACCCAAATGATTCCAGTTTACCCAGTTTGTAGATATGAAAGTTTCTACATGATTGTAATCAAACCTGAATGAATCTGGATATAAGAAGCTTTATCCTGATTCATTAATCAGTTTAGAATTACCCTGAAGTTGAATCAACATCATAGGAGCTTGGATTAAGAAGTTATCCCACTTTGGACCCAAATGATTCCAGTTTACCCTGTTTGTAGAGATGGCAGTTTCTTCAACTTTCTAATCATACCTGAATGAATCCGGATATAAAAATCTATATCCTGACACTTTAATCAGTTCAGAATCACCCTGAAGTTGAATCAATATCATAGGAGCTAGGATTAAGAAGTTATCCCACTTTGGACCCAAGTGATTCCAGTTTACCCAGTTTGTAGATATGGAAGTTTCTACATGATTGTAATCAAACCTGAATGAATCCGGATATAAGAAGCTTTACCCTGACTCATTAATCAGTTTAGAATCACCCTGAAGTTGAATGAACATCATAGGAGCTAGGATTAAGAAGTTATCCCACTTTGGACCCAAATGATTCCAGTTTTCCCTGTTTGTAGATATGGCAGTTTCTTCAAGTTTCTAATCATACCTGAATGAATCCGGATATAAGAATCTATATCCTGACACTTTTCTCAGTTTAGAATCACCCTAAAGTTGAATCAATATCATAGGAGCTAGGATTAAGAAGTTATCCCACTTTGGACCCAAGTGATTCTAGTTTACCAAGTTTGTAGATATGGAAGTTTCTACATGATTGTAATCAAACCTGAATGAATCCGGATATAAGAAGCTTTATCCTGACTTATTAATCAGTTTAGAATCACCCTGAAGTTAAATCAATATCATAGGAGCTAGAATTACGAAGTTATCCCACTTTGGACCCAAATGATTCCAGTTTACCCTGTTTGTAGAGATGGCAGTTTCTTCAACTTTCTAATCATACCTGAATGAATCCGAATATCAGAATCTATATCCTGACACTTTAATCAGTTCAGAATCACCCTAATGTTGAATCAATATCATAGGAGCTAGGATTAAGAAGTTATCCCACTTTGGACCCAAGTGATTCCAGTTTACCCAGTTTGTAGATATGGATGTTTCTACATGATTGTAATCAAACCTGAATGAATCCGAATATAAGAAGCTTTACCCTGGCTCATTAATCAGTTTAGAATCTCCCCGAAGTTGAATAAACATCATAGGAGCTAGGATTAAGAAGTTATCCCACTTTGGACCCAAATGATTCCAGTTTTCCCTGTTTGTAGATATGGCAGTTTCTTCAAGTTTCTAATCATACCTGAATGAATCCGGATATAAGAATCTATATCCTGACACTTTAATCAGTTTAGAATCATCCTGAAGTTGAATCAATATCATAGGAGCTAGGATTAAGAAGTTATCCCACTTTGGACCCAAGTGATTCCAATTTACCCAGTTTGTAGATATAGAAGTTTCTACATGATTGTAATCAAACCTGAATAAATCCAGATATAATAAGCTTTATCCTGACTCATTAATCAGTTTAGAATCACCCTGAAGTTAAATCAATATCATAGGAGCTAGGATTAAGAAGTTATCCCACTTTGGACCCAAATGATTCCAGTTTTCCCTGTTTGTAGATATGGCAGTTTCTTCAACTTTCTAATCATACCTGAATGAATTCGGATATAAGAATATATATCCTGACACTTTAATCAGTTTATAATCACCCTGAAGTTGAATCAATATCATAGGAGCTAGGATTAAGAAGTTATCCCACTTTGGACCCAAGTGATTCCAGTTTACCCAGTTTGTAGATATGGAAGTTTCTACATGATTGTAATCAAACCTGAATGAATCCGGATATAAGAAGCTATATCCTGACTCATTAATCAGTTTAGAATCACCCTGAAATTGAATCAACATCATAGGAGCTAGGATTAAGAAGTTATCCCACTTTGGACCCAAATGATTCCAGTTTTCCCTGTTTGTAGATATGGCAGTTTCTTCAAGTTGCTAATCATACCTGAATGAATCCGGATATAAGAATCTATATCCTGACACTTTAATCAGTTTAGAATCACCCTGAAGTTGAATCAATATCATAGGAGCTAGGATTAAGAAGTTATCTCACTTTGGACCCAAGTGATTCCAGTTTACCCAGTTTGTAGATATAGAAGTTTCTACAAGATTGTAATCAAACCTGAATGAATCCGGATATAAGAACCTTTATCCTGACTGATTAATCAGTTTAGAATCACCCTGAAGTTAAATCAATATCATAGGAGCTAGGATTAAGAAGTTATCCCATTTTTGATCCAAGTGGTTCCAGTTTACCCAGTTTGTAGATATGGAAGTTTCTACATGATTGTAATCAAACCTGAATGAATCCGGATATAAGAAGCTTTATACTGACTCATTAATCAGTTTAGAATCACCCTGAAGTTGAATCAATATCATAGGAGCTAGGATTAAGAAGTTATCCCACTTTGGACCCAAGTGATTTCAGTTTACCCAGTTTGTAGATATGGAAGTTTCTACATGATTGTAATCAAACCTGAATGAATCCGGATATAAGAACCTTTATCCTGACTCATTAATCAGTTTAGAATCACCCTGAAGTTAAATCAATATCATAGGAGCTAGGATTAAGAAATTATCCCATTTTTGATCCAAGTAATTCCAGTTTACCCAGTTTGTAGATATGGAAGTTTCTACATGATTGTAATCAAACCTGAATGAATCCGGATATAAGAAGCTTTATACTGACTCATTAATCAGTTTAGAATCACCCTGAAGTTGAATCAATATCATAGGAGCTAGGATTAAGAAGTTATCCCACTTTGGACCCAAATGATTCCAGTTTTCCCTGTTTGTAGATATGGCAGTTTCTTCAAGTTTCTGATCATACCTGAATGAATCCGGATATAAGAATCTATATCCTGACACTTTAATCAGTTTAGAATCGCCCTGAAGTTGAATCAATATCATAGGAGCTAGGATTAAGAAGTTATCCAACTTTGGAACCATGTGATTCCAGTTTACCCAGTTTGTAGATATGAAAGTTTCTACATGTTTGTAATCAAACCTGAATGAATCCGGATATAAGAAGCTTTATCCTGACTCATTAATCAGTTTAGAATAACCCTGAAGTTAAATCAATATCATAGGAGCTAGAATTAAGAAGTTATCCCACTTTGGACCCATGTGATTCCAGTTTACCCAGTTTGTAGATATGGAAGTTTCTACATGATTGTAATCAAACCTGAATGAATCCGGATATAAGAAGCTTTATCCTGATTCAATAATCAGTTTAGAATCACCCTGAAGTTGAATCAACATCATAGGAGCTAGGATTAAGAAGTTATCCCACTTTGGACCCAAATGATTCAAGTTTTCCCTGTTTGTAGATATGGCAGTTTCTTCAAGTTGCTAATCATACCTGAATGAATCCGGATATAAGAATCTATATCCTGACACTTTAATCAGTTTAGAATCACCCTTAAGTTGAATCAATATCATAGGAGCTAGGATTAAGAAATTATCCAACTTTGGACCCAAATGATTCCAGTTTACCCAGTTTGTAGATATGTAAGTTTCTACATGATTGTAATCAAACCTGAATGAATCCGGATATAAGAAGCTTTATCCTGATTCATTAATCAGTTTAGAATCACCCTGAAGTTGAATCAACATCATAGGAGCTAGGATTAAGAAGTTATCCCACTTTGGACCCAAATGATTCCAGTTTACCCTGTTTGTAGAGATGGCAGTTTCTTCAACTTTCTAATCATACCTGAATGAATCCGGATATAAGAATCTATATCCTGACACTTTAATCAGTTCAGAATCACCCTGAAGTTGAATCAATATCATAGGAGCTAGGATTAAGAAGTTATCCCACTTTGGACCCAAGTGATTCCAGTTTACCCAGTTTGTAGATATGGAAGTTTCTACATGATTGTAATCAAACCTGAATGAATCCGGATATAAGAAGCTTTACCCTGACTCATTAATCAGTTTAGAATCACCCTGAAGTTGAATGAACATCATAGGAGCTAGGATTAAGAAGTTATCCCACTTTGGACCCAAATGATTCAAGTTTTCCCTGTTTGTAGATATGGCAGTTTCTTCAAGTTTCTAATCATACCTGAATGAATCCGGATATAAGAATCTATATCCTGACACTTTTCTCAGTTTAGAATCACCCTAAAGTTGAATCAATATCATAGGAGCTAGGATTAAGAAGTTATCCCACTTTGGACCCAAGTGATTCTAGTTTACCAAGTTTGTAGATATGGAAGTTTCTACATGATTGTAATCAAACCTGAATGAATCCGGATATAAGAAGCTTTATCCTGACTCATTAATCAGTTTAGAATCACCCTGAAGTTGAATCAACATCATAGGAGCTAGGATTAAGAAGTTATCCCACTTTGGACCCAAATGATTCCTGTTTACCCTGTTTGTAGAGATGGCAGTTTCTTCAACTTTCTAATCATACCTGAATGAATTCGGATATAAGAATCTATATCCTGACACTTTAATCAGTTTAGAATCACCCTTAAGTTGAATCAATATCATAGGAGCTAGGATTAAGAAGTTATCCAACTTTGGACCCAAATGATTCCAGTTTACCCAGTTTGTAGATATGGAAGTTTCTACATGATTGTAATCAAACCTGAATGAATCCGGATATAAGAAGCTTTATCCTGATTCATTAATCAGTTTAGAATCACCCTGAAGTTGAATCAACATCATAGGAGCTAGGATTAAGAAGTTATCCCACTTTGGACCCAAATGATTCCAGTTTACCCTGTTTGTAGAGATGGCAGTTTCTTCAACTTTCTAATCATACCTGAATGAATCCGGATATAAGAATCTATATCCTGACACTTTAATCAGTTCAGAATCACCCTGAAGTTGAATCAATATCATAGGAGCTAGGATTAAGAAGTTATCCCACTTTGGACCCAAGTGATTCCAGTTTACCCAGTTTGTAGATATGGAAGTTTCTACATGATTGTAATCAAACCTGAATGAATCCGGATATAAGAAGCTTTACCCTGACTCATTAATCAGTTTAGAATCACCCTGAAGTTGAATGAACATCATAGGAACTAGGATTAAGAAGTTATCCCACTTTGGACCCAAATGATTCAAGTTTTCCCTGTTTGTAGATATGGCAGTTTCTTCAAGTTTCTAATCATACCTGAATGAATCCGGATATAAGAATCTATATCCTGACACTTTTCTCAGTTTAGAATCACCCTAAAGTTGAATCAATATCATAGGAGCTAGGATTAAGAAGTTATCCCACTTTGGACCCAAGTGATTCTAGTTTACCAAGTTTGTAGATATGGAAGTTTCTACATGATTGTAATCAAACCTGAATGAATCCGGATATAAGAAGCTTTATCCTGACTCATTAATCAGTTTAGAATCACCCTGAAGTTGAATCAACATCATAGGAGCTAGGATTAAGAAGTTATCCCACTTTGGACCCAAATGATTCCTGTTTACCCTGTTTGTAGAGATGGCAGTTTCTTCAACTTTCTAATCATACCTGAATGAATTCGGATATAAGAATCTATATCCTGACACTTTAATCAGTTTAGAATCACCCTTAAGTTGAATCAATATCATAGGAGCTAGGATTAAGAAGTTATCCAACTTTGGACCCAAATGATTCCAGTTTACCCAGTTTGTAGATATGGAAGTTTCTACATGATTGTAATCAAACCTGAATGAATCCGGATATAAGAACCTTTATCCTGACTGATTAATAAGTTTAGAATCACCCTGAAGTTAAATCAATATCATAGGAGCTAGGATTAAGAAGTTATCCCATTTTTGATCCAAGTTGTTCCAGTTTACCCAGTTTGTAGATATGGAAGTTTCTACATGATTGTAATCAAACCTGAATGAATCTGGATATAAGAAGCTTTATACTGACTCATTAATCAGTTTAGAATCACCCTGAAGTTGAATCAATATCATAGGAGCTAGGATTAAGAAGTTATCCCACTTTGGACCCAAGTGATTCCAGTTTACCCAGTTTGTAGATATGGAAGTTTCTACATGATTGTAATCAAACCTGAATGAATCCGGATATAAGAACCTTTATCCTGACTCATTAATCAGTTTAGAATCACCCTGAAGTTAAATCAATATCATAGGAGCTAGGATTAAGAAATTATCCCATTTTTGATCCAAGTAATTCCAGTTTACCCAGTTTGTAGATATGGAAGTTTCTACATGATTGTAATCAAACCTGAATGAATCCGGATATAAGAAGCTTTATACTGACTCATTAATCAGTTTAGAATCACCCTGAAGTTGAATCAATATCATAGGAGCTAGGATTAAGAAGTTATCCCACTTTGGACCCAAATGATTCCAGTTTTCCCTGTTTGTAGATATGGCAGTTTCTTCAAGTTTCTAATCATACCTGAATGAATCCGGATATAAGAATCTATATCCTGACACTTTAATCAGGTTAGAATCGCCCTGAAGTTGAATCAATATCATAGGAGCTAGGATTAAGAAGTTATCCAACTTTGGAACCATGTGATTCCAGTTTACCCAGTTTGTAGATATGGAAGTTTCTACATGTTTGTAATCAAACCTGAATGAATCCGGATATAAGAAACTTTATCCTGACTCATTAATCAGTTTAGAATAACCCTGAAGTTAAATCAATATGATAGGAGCTAGAATTAAGAAGTTATCCCACTTTGGACCCATGTGATTCCACTTTACCCAGTTTGTAGATATGGAAGTTTCTACATGATTGTAATCAAACCTGAATGAATCCGGATATAAGAAGCTTTATCCTGATTCAATAATCAGTTTAGAATCACCCTGAAGTTGAATCAACATCATAGGAGCTAGGATTAAGAAGTTATCCCACTTTGGACCCAAATGATTCCAGTTTACCCTGTTTGTAGAGATGGCAGTTTCTTCAACTTTCTAATCATACCTGAATGAATTCGGATATAAGAATCTATATCCTGACACTTTAATCAGTTTAGAATCACCCTTAAGTTGAATCAATATCATAGGAGCTAGGATTAAGAAGTTATCCAACTTTGGACCCAAATGATTCCAGTTTACCCAGTTTGTAGATATGAAAGTTTCTACATGATTGTAATCAAACCTGAATGAATCTGGATATAAGAAGCTTTATCCTGATTCATTAATCAGTTTAGAATTACCCTGAAGTTGAATCAACATCATAGGAGCTTGGATTAAGAAGTTATCCCACTTTGGACCCAAATGATTCCAGTTTACCCTGTTTGTAGAGATGGCAGTTTCTTCAACTTTCTAATCATACCTGAATGAATCCGGATATAAGAATCTATATCCTGACACTTTAATCAGTTCAGAATCACCCTGAAGTTGAATCAATATCATAGGAGCTAGGATTAAGAAGTTATCCCACTTTGGACCCAAGTGATTCCAGTTTACCCAGTTTGTAGATATGGAAGTTTCTACATGATTGTAATCAAACCTGAATGAATCCGGATATAAGAAGCTTTACCCTGACTCATTAATCAGTTTAGAATCACCCTGAAGTTGAATGAACATCATAGGAGCTAGGATTAAGAAGTTATCCCACTTTGGACCCAAATGATTCCAGTTTTCCCTGTTTGTAGATATGGCAGTTTCTTCAAGTTTCTAATCATACCTGAATGAATCCGGATATAAGAATCTATATCCTGACACTTTTCTCAGTTTAGAATCACCCTAAAGTTGAATCAATATCATAGGAGCTAGGATTAAGAAGTTATCCCACTTTGGACCCAAGTGATTCTAGTTTACCAAGTTTGTAGATATGGAAGTTTCTACATGATTGTAATCAAACCTGAATGAATCCGGATATAAGAAGCTTTATCCTGACTTATTAATCAGTTTAGAATCACCCTGAAGTTAAATCAATATCATAGGAGCTAGAATTACGAAGTTATCCCACTTTGGACCCAAATGATTCCAGTTTACCCTGTTTGTAGAGATGGCAGTTTCTTCAACTTTCTAATCATACCTGAATGAATCCGAATATCAGAATCTATATCCTGACACTTTAATCAGTTCAGAATCACCCTAATGTTGAATCAATATCATAGGAGCTAGGATTAAGAAGTTATCCCACTTTGGACCCAAGTGATTCCAGTTTACCCAGTTTGTAGATATGGATGTTTCTACATGATTGTAATCAAACCTGAATGAATCCGAATATAAGAAGCTTTACCCTGGCTCATTAATCAGTTTAGAATCTCCCCGAAGTTGAATAAACATCATAGGAGCTAGGATTAAGAAGTTATCCCACTTTGGACCCAAATGATTCCAGTTTTCCCTGTTTGTAGATATGGCAGTTTCTTCAAGTTTCTAATCATACCTGAATGAATCCGGATATAAGAATCTATATCCTGACACTTTAATCAGTTTAGAATCATCCTGAAGTTGAATCAATATCATAGGAGCTAGGATTAAGAAGTTATCCCACTTTGGACCCAAGTGATTCCAATTTACCCAGTTTGTAGATATAGAAGTTTCTACATGATTGTAATCAAACCTGAATAAATCCAGATATAATAAGCTTTATCCTGACTCATTAATCAGTTTAGAATCACCCTGAAGTTAAATCAATATCATAGGAGCTAGGATTAAGAAGTTATCCCACTTTGGACCCAAATGATTCCAGTTTTCCCTGTTTGTAGATATGGCAGTTTCTTCAACTTTCTAATCATACCTGAATGAATTCGGATATAAGAATATATATCCTGACACTTTAATCAGTTTATAATCACCCTGAAGTTGAATCAATATCATAGGAGCTAGGATTAAGAAGTTATCCCACTTTGGACCCAAGTGATTCCAGTTTACCCAGTTTGTAGATATGGAAGTTTCTACATGATTGTAATCAAACCTGAATGAATCCGGATATAAGAAGCTATATCCTGACTCATTAATCAGTTTAGAATCACCCTGAAATTGAATCAACATCATAGGAGCTAGGATTAAGAAGTTATCCCACTTTGGACCCAAATGATTCCAGTTTTCCCTGTTTGTAGATATGGCAGTTTCTTCAAGTTGCTAATCATACCTGAATGAATCCGGATATAAGAATCTATATCCTGACACTTTAATCAGTTTAGAATCACCCTGAAGTTGAATCAATATCATAGGAGCTAGGATTAAGAAGTTATCTCACTTTGGACCCAAGTGATTCCAGTTTACCCAGTTTGTAGATATAGAAGTTTCTACAAGATTGTAATCAAACCTGAATGAATCCGGATATAAGAACCTTTATCCTGACTGATTAATCAGTTTAGAATCACCCTGAAGTTAAATCAATATCATAGGAGCTAGGATTAAGAAGTTATCCCATTTTTGATCCAAGTGGTTCCAGTTTACCCAGTTTGTAGATATGGAAGTTTCTACATGATTGTAATCAAACCTGAATGAATCCGGATATAAGAAGCTTTATACTGACTCATTAATCAGTTTAGAATCACCCTGAAGTTGAATCAATATCATAGGAGCTAGGATTAAGAAGTTATCCCACTTTGGACCCAAGTGATTTCAGTTTACCCAGTTTGTAGATATGGAAGTTTCTACATGATTGTAATCAAACCTGAATGAATCCGGATATAAGAACCTTTATCCTGACTCATTAATCAGTTTAGAATCACCCTGAAGTTAAATCAATATCATAGGAGCTAGGATTAAGAAATTATCCCATTTTTGATCCAAGTAATTCCAGTTTACCCAGTTTGTAGATATGGAAGTTTCTACATGATTGTAATCAAACCTGAATGAATCCGGATATAAGAAGCTTTATACTGACTCATTAATCAGTTTAGAATCACCCTGAAGTTGAATCAATATCATAGGAGCTAGGATTAAGAAGTTATCCCACTTTGGACCCAAATGATTCCAGTTTTCCCTGTTTGTAGATATGGCAGTTTCTTCAAGTTTCTGATCATACCTGAATGAATCCGGATATAAGAATCTATATCCTGACACTTTAATCAGTTTAGAATCGCCCTGAAGTTGAATCAATATCATAGGAGCTAGGATTAAGAAGTTATCCAACTTTGGAACCATGTGATTCCAGTTTACCCAGTTTGTAGATATGAAAGTTTCTACATGTTTGTAATCAAACCTGAATGAATCCGGATATAAGAAGCTTTATCCTGACTCATTAATCAGTTTAGAATAACCCTGAAGTTAAATCAATATCATAGGAGCTAGAATTAAGAAGTTATCCCACTTTGGACCCATGTGATTCCAGTTTACCCAGTTTGTAGATATGGAAGTTTCTACATGATTGTAATCAAACCTGAATGAATCCGGATATAAGAAGCTTTATCCTGATTCAATAATCAGTTTAGAATCACCCTGAAGTTGAATCAACATCATAGGAGCTAGGATTAAGAAGTTATCCCACTTTGGACCCAAATGATTCAAGTTTTCCCTGTTTGTAGATATGGCAGTTTCTTCAAGTTGCTAATCATACCTGAATGAATCCGGATATAAGAATCTATATCCTGACACTTTAATCAGTTTAGAATCACCCTTAAGTTGAATCAATATCATAGGAGCTAGGATTAAGAAATTATCCAACTTTGGACCCAAATGATTCCAGTTTACCCAGTTTGTAGATATGTAAGTTTCTACATGATTGTAATCAAACCTGAATGAATCCGGATATAAGAAGCTTTATCCTGATTCATTAATCAGTTTAGAATCACCCTGAAGTTGAATCAACATCATAGGAGCTAGGATTAAGAAGTTATCCCACTTTGGACCCAAATGATTCCAGTTTACCCTGTTTGTAGAGATGGCAGTTTCTTCAACTTTCTAATCATACCTGAATGAATCCGGATATAAGAATCTATATCCTGACACTTTAATCAGTTCAGAATCACCCTGAAGTTGAATCAATATCATAGGAGCTAGGATTAAGAAGTTATCCCACTTTGGACCCAAGTGATTCCAGTTTACCCAGTTTGTAGATATGGAAGTTTCTACATGATTGTAATCAAACCTGAATGAATCCGGATATAAGAAGCTTTACCCTGACTCATTAATCAGTTTAGAATCACCCTGAAGTTGAATGAACATCATAGGAGCTAGGATTAAGAAGTTATCCCACTTTGGACCCAAATGATTCAAGTTTTCCCTGTTTGTAGATATGGCAGTTTCTTCAAGTTTCTAATCATACCTGAATGAATCCGGATATAAGAATCTATATCCTGACACTTTTCTCAGTTTAGAATCACCCTAAAGTTGAATCAATATCATAGGAGCTAGGATTAAGAAGTTATCCCACTTTGGACCCAAGTGATTCTAGTTTACCAAGTTTGTAGATATGGAAGTTTCTACATGATTGTAATCAAACCTGAATGAATCCGGATATAAGAAGCTTTATCCTGACTCATTAATCAGTTTAGAATCACCCTGAAGTTGAATCAACATCATAGGAGCTAGGATTAAGAAGTTATCCCACTTTGGACCCAAATGATTCCTGTTTACCCTGTTTGTAGAGATGGCAGTTTCTTCAACTTTCTAATCATACCTGAATGAATTCGGATATAAGAATCTATATCCTGACACTTTAATCAGTTTAGAATCACCCTTAAGTTGAATCAATATCATAGGAGCTAGGATTAAGAAGTTATCCAACTTTGGACCCAAATGATTCCAGTTTACCCAGTTTGTAGATATGGAAGTTTCTACATGATTGTAATCAAACCTGAATGAATCCGGATATAAGAAGCTTTATCCTGATTCATTAATCAGTTTAGAATCACCCTGAAGTTGAATCAACATCATAGGAGCTAGGATTAAGAAGTTATCCCACTTTGGACCCAAATGATTCCAGTTTACCCTGTTTGTAGAGATGGCAGTTTCTTCAACTTTCTAATCATACCTGAATGAATCCGGATATAAGAATCTATATCCTGACACTTTAATCAGTTCAGAATCACCCTGAAGTTGAATCAATATCATAGGAGCTAGGATTAAGAAGTTATCCCACTTTGGACCCAAGTGATTCCAGTTTACCCAGTTTGTAGATATGGAAGTTTCTACATGATTGTAATCAAACCTGAATGAATCCGGATATAAGAAGCTTTACCCTGACTCAATAATCAGTTTAGAATCACCCTGAAGTTGAATGAACATCATAGGAACTAGGATTAAGAAGTTATCCCACTTTGGACCCAAATGATTCAAGTTTTCCCTGTTTGTAGATATGGCAGTTTCTTCAAGTTTCTAATCATACCTGAATGAATCCGGATATAAGAATCTATATCCTGACACTTTTCTCAGTTTAGAATCACCCTAAAGTTGAATCAATATCATAGGAGCTAGGATTAAGAAGTTATCCCACTTTGGACCCAAGTGATTCTAGTTTACCAAGTTTGTAGATATGGAAGTTTCTACATGATTGTAATCAAACCTGAATGAATCCGGATATAAGAAGCTTTATCCTGACTCATTAATCAGTTTAGAATCACCCTGAAGTTGAATCAACATCATAGGAGCTAGGATTAAGAAGTTATCCCACTTTGGACCCAAATGATTCCTGTTTACCCTGTTTGTAGAGATGGCAGTTTCTTCAACTTTCTAATCATACCTGAATGAATTCGGATATAAGAATCTATATCCTGACACTTTAATCAGTTTAGAATCACCCTTAAGTTGAATCAATATCATAGGAGCTAGGATTAAGAAGTTATCCAACTTTGGACCCAAATGATTCCAGTTTACCCAGTTTGTAGATATGGAAGTTTCTACATGATTGTAATCAAACCTGAATGAATCCGGATATAAGAAGCTTTATCCTGATTCATTAATCAGTTTAGAATCACCCTGAAGTTGAATCAACATCATAGGAGCTAGGATTAAGAAGTTATCCCACTTTGGACCCAAATGATTCCAGTTTACCCTGTTTGTAGAGATGGCAGTTTCTTCAACTTTCTAATCATACCTGAATGAATCCGGATATAAGAATCTATATCCTGACACTTTAATCAGTTCAGAATCACCCTGAAGTTGAATCAATATCATAGGAGCTAGGATTAAGAAGTTATCCCACTTTGGACCCAAGTGATTCCAGTTTACCCAGTTTGTAGATATGGAAGTTTCTACATGATTGTAATCAAACCTGAATGAATCCGGATATAAGAAGCTTTACCCTGACTCATTAATCAGTTTAGAATCACCCTGAAGTTGAATGAACATCATAGGAGCTAGGATTAAGAAGTTATCCCACTTTGGACCCAAATGATTCAAGTTTTCCCTGTTTGTAGATATGGCAGTTTCTTCAAGTTTCTAATCATACCTGAATGAATCCGGATATAAGAATCTATATCCTGACACTTTTCTCAGTTTAGAATCACCCTAAAGTTGAATCAATATCATAGGAGCTAGGATTAAGAAGTTATCCCACTTTGGACCCAAGTGATTCTAGTTTACCAAGTTTGTAGATATGGAAGTTTCTACATGATTGTAATCAAACCTGAATGAATCCGGATATAAGAAGCTTTATCCTGACTCATTAATCAGTTTAGAATCACCCTGAAGTTAAATCAATATCATAGGAGCTAGAATTACGAAGTTATCCCACGTTGGACCCAAATGATTCCAGTTTACCCTGTTTGTAGAGATGGCAGTTTCTTCAACTTTCTAATCATACCTGAATGAATCCGAATATCAGAATCTATATCCTGACACTTTAATCAGTTCAGAATCACCCTAATGTTGAATCAATATCATAGGAGCTAGGATTAAGAAGTTATCCCACTTTGGACCCAAGTGATTCCAGTTTACCCAGTTTGTAGATATGGATGTTTCTACATGATTGTAATCAAACCTGAATAAATCCGGAAATAATAAGCTTTATCCTGACTCATTAATCAGTTTAGAATCACCCTGAAGTTGAATGAACATCATAGGAGCTAGGATTAAGAAGTTATCCCACTTTGGACCCAAATGATTCAAGTTTTCCCTGTTTGTAGATATGGCAGTTTCTTCAAGTTTCTAATCATACCTGAATGAATCCGGATATAAGAATCTATATCCTGACACTTTTCTCAGTTTAGAATCACCCTAAAGTTGAATCAATATCATAGGAGCTAGGATTAAGAAGTTATCCCACTTTGGACCCAAGTGATTCTAGTTTACCAAGTTTGTAGATATGGAAGTTTCTACATGATTGTAATCAAACCTGAATGAATCCGGATATAAGAAGCTTTATCCTGACTCATTAATCAGTTTAGAATCACCCTGAAGTTGAATCAACATCATAGGAGCTAGGATTAAGAAGTTATCCCACTTTGGACCCAAATGATTCCTGTTTACCCTGTTTGTAGAGATGGCAGTTTCTTCAACTTTCTAATCATACCTGAATGAATTCGGATATAAGAATCTATATCCTGACACTTTAATCAGTTTAGAATCACCCTTAAGTTGAATCAATATCATAGGAGCTAGGATTAAGAAGTTATCCAACTTTGGACCCAAATGATTCCAGTTTACCCAGTTTGTAGATATGGAAGTTTCTACATGATTGTAATCAAACCTGAATGAATCCGGATATAAGAAGCTTTATCCTGATTCATTAATCAGTTTAGAATCACCCTGAAGTTGAATCAACATCATAGGAGCTAGGATTAAGAAGTTATCCCACTTTGGACCCAAATGATTCCAGTTTACCCTGTTTGTAGAGATGGCAGTTTCTTCAACTTTCTAATCATACCTGAATGAATCCGGATATAAGAATCTATATCCTGACACTTTAATCAGTTCAGAATCACCCTGAAGTTGAATCAATATCATAGGAGCTAGGATTAAGAAGTTATCCCACTTTGGACCCAAGTGATTCCAGTTTACCCAGTTTGTAGATATGGAAGTTTCTACATGATTGTAATCAAACCTGAATGAATCCGGATATAAGAAGCTTTACCCTGACTCATTAATCAGTTTAGAATCACCCTGAAGTTGAATGAACATCATAGGAGCTAGGATTAAGAAGTTATCCCACTTTGGACCCAAATGATTCAAGTTTTCCCTGTTTGTAGATATGGCAGTTTCTTCAAGTTTCTAATCATACCTGAATGAATCCGGATATAAGAATCTATATCCTGACACTTTTCTCAGTTTAGAATCACCCTAAAGTTGAATCAATATCATAGGAGCTAGGATTAAGAAGTTATCCCACTTTGGACCCAAGTGATTCTAGTTTACCAAGTTTGTAGATATGGAAGTTTCTACATGATTGTAATCAAACCTGAATGAATCCGGATATAAGAAGCTTTATCCTGACTCATTAATCAGTTTAGAATCACCCTGAAGTTAAATCAATATCATAGGAGCTAGAATTACGAAGTTATCCCACTTTGGACCCAAATGATTCCAGTTTACCCTGTTTGTAGAGATGGCAGTTTCTTCAACTTTCTAATCATACCTGAATGAATCCGAATATCAGAATCTATATCCTGACACTTTAATCAGTTCAGAATCACCCTAATGTTGAATCAATATCATAGGAGCTAGGATTAAGAAGTTATCCCACTTTGGACCCAAGTGATTCCAGTTTACCCAGTTTGTAGATATGGATGTTTCTACATGATTGTAATCAAACCTGAATAAATCCGGAAATAATAAGCTTTATCCTGACTCATTAATCAGTTTAGAATCACCCTGAAGTTAAATCAATATCATAGGAGCTAGAATTACGAAGTTATCCCACTTTGGACCCAAATGATTCCAGTTTACCCTGTTTGTAGAGATGGCAGTTTCTTCAACTTTCTAATCATACCTGAATGAATTCGGATATAAGAATATATATCCTGACACTTTAATCAGTTTATAATCACCCTGAAGTTGAATCAATATCATAGGAGCTAGGATTAAGAAGTTATCCCACTTTGGACCCAAGTGATTCCAGTTTACCCAGTTTGTAGATATGGAAGTTTCTACATGATTGTAATCAAACCTGAATGAATCCGGATATAAGAAGCTATACCCTGACTCATTAATCAGTTTAGAATCACCCTGAAATTGAATCAACATCATAGGAGCTAGGATTAAGAAGTTATCCCACTTTGGACCCAAATGATTCCAGTTTTCCCTGTTTGTAGATATGGCAGTTTCTTCAAGTTGCTAATCATACCTGAATGAATCCGGATATAAGAATCTATATCCTGACACTTTAATCAGTTTAGAATCACCCTGAAGTTGAATCAATATCATAGGAGCTAGGATTAAGAAGTTATCTCACTTTGGACCCAAGTGATTCCAGTTTACCCAGTTTGTAGATATAGAAGTTTCTACAAGATTGTAATCAAACCTGAATGAATCCGGATATAAGAACCTTTATCCTGACTGATTAATCAGTTTAGAATCACCCTGAAGTTAAATCAATATCATAGGAGCTAGGATTAAGAAGTTATCCCATTTTTGATCCAAGTGGTTCCAGTTTACCCAGTTTGTAGATATGGAAGTTTCTACATGATTGTAATCAAACCTGAATGAATCCGGATATAAGAAGCTTTATACTGACTCATTAATCAGTTTAGAATCACCCTGAAGTTGAATCAATATCATAGGAGCTAGGATTAAGAAGTTATCCCACTTTGGACCCAAGTGATTTCAGTTTACCCAGTTTGTAGATATGGAAGTTTCTACATGATTGTAATCAAACCTGAATGAATCCGGATATAAGAACCTTTATCCTGACTCATTAATCAGTTTAGAATCACCCTGAAGTTAAATCAATATCATAGGAGCTAGGATTAAGAAATTATCCCATTTTTGATCCAAGTAATTCCAGTTTACCCAGTTTGTAGATATGGAAGTTTCAACATGATTGTAATCAAACCTGAATGAATCCGGATATAAGAAGCTTTATACTGACTCATTAATCAGTTTAGAATCACCCTGAAGTTGAATCAATATCATAGGAGCTAGGATTAAGAAGTTATCCCACTTTGGACCCAAATGATTCCAGTTTTCCCTGTTTGTAGATATGGCAGTTTCTTCAAGTTTCTAATCATACCTGAATGAATCCGGATATAAGAATCTATATCCTGACACTTTAATCAGTTTAGAATCGCCCTGAAGTTGAATCAATATCATAGGAGCTAGGATTAAGAAGTTATCCAACTTTGGAACCATGTGATTCCAGTTTACCCAGTTTGTAGATATGAAAGTTTCTACATGTTTGTAATCAAACCTGAATGAATCCGGATATAAGAAGCTTTATCCTGACTCATTAATCAGTTTAGAATAACCCTGAAGTTAAATCAATATCATAGGAGCTAGAATTAAGAAGTTATCCCACTTTGGACCCATGTGATTCCAGTTTACCCAGTTTGTAGATATGGAAGTTTCTACATGATTGTAATCAAACCTGAATGAATCCGGATATAAGAAGCTTTATCCTGATTCAATAATCAGTTTAGAATCACCCTGAAGTTGAATCAACATCATAGGAGCTAGGATTAAGAAGTTATCCCACTTTGGACCCAAATGATTCCTGTTTACCCTGTTTGTAGAGATGGCAGTTTCTTCAACTTTCTAATCATACCTGAATGAATTCGGATATAAGAATCTATATCCTGACACTTTAATCAGTTTAGAATCACCCTTAAGTTGAATCAATATCATAGGAGCTAGGATTAAGAAGTTATCCAACTTTGGACCCAAATGATTCCAGTTTACCCAGTTTGTAGATATGGAAGTTTCTACATGATTGTAATCAAACCTGAATGAATCCGGATATAAGAAGCTTTATCCTGATTCATTAATCAGTTTAGAATCACCCTGAAGTTGAATCAACATCATAGGAGCTAGGATTAAGAAGTTATCCCACTTTGGACCCAAATGATTCCAGTTTACCCTGTTTGTAGAGATGGCAGTTTCTTCAACTTTCTAATCATACCTGAATGAATCCGGATATAAGAATCTATATCCTGACACTTTAATCAGTTCAGAATCACCCTGAAGTTGAATCAATATCATAGGAGCTAGGATTAAGAAGTTATCCCACTTTGGACCCAAGTGATTCCAGTTTACCCAGTTTGTAGATATGGAAGTTTCTACATGATTGTAATCAAACCTGAATGAATCCGGATATAAGAAGCTTTACCCTGACTCATTAATCAGTTTAGAATCACCCTGAAGTTGAATGAACATCATAGGAGCAAGGATTAAGAAGTTATCCCACTTTGGACCCAAATGATTCAAGTTTTCCCTGTTTGTAGATATGGCAGTTTCTTCAAGTTTCTAATCATACCTGAATGAATCCGGATATAAGAATCTATATCCTGACACTTTTCTCAGTTTAGAATCACCCTAAAGTTGAATCAATATCATAGGAGCTAGGATTAAGAAGTTTTCCCACTTTGGACCCAAGTGATTCTAGTTTACCAAGTTTGTAGATATGGAAGTTTCTACATGATTGTAATCAAACCTGAATGAATCCGGATATAAGAAGCTTTATCCTGACTCATTAATCAGTTTAGAATCACCCTGAAGTTAAATCAATATCATAGGAGCTAGAATTACGAAGTTATCCCACTTTGGACCCAAATGATTCCAGTTTACCCTGTTTGTAGAGATGGCAGTTTCTTCAACTTTCTAATCATACCTGAATGAATCCGAATATCAGAATCTATATCCTGACACTTTAATCAGTTCAGAATCACCCTAATGTTGAATCAATATCATAGGAGCTAGGATTAAGAAGTTATCCCACTTTGGACCCAAGTGATTCCAGTTTACCCAGTTTGTAGATATGGATGTTTCTACATGATTGTAATCAAACCTGAATGAATCCGAATATAAGAATCTTTACCCTGGCTCATTAATCAGTTTAGAATCTCCCCGAAGTTGAATAAACATCATAGGAGCTAGGATTAAGAAGTTATCCCACTTTGGACCCAAATGATTCCAGTTTTCCCTGTTTGTAGATATGGCAGTTTCTTCAAGTTTCTAATCATACCTGAATGAATCCGGATATAAGAATCTATATCCTGACACTTTAATCAGTTTAGAATAACCCTGAAGTTGAATCAATATCATAGGAGCTAGGATTAAGAAGTTATCCCACTTTGGACCCAAGTGATTCCAGTTTACCCAGTTTGTAGATATGGAAGTTTCTACATGATTGTAATCAAACCTGAATGAATCCGGATATAAGAAGCTATACCCTGACTCATTAATCAGTTTAGAATCACCCTGAAATTGAATCAACATCATAGGAGCTAGGATTAAGAAGTTATCCCACTTTGGACCCAAATGATTCCAGTTTTCCCTGTTTGTAGATATGGCAGTTTCTTCAAGTTGCTAATCATACCTGAATGAATCCGGATATAAGAATCTATATCCTGACACTTTAATCAGT
This sequence comes from Hirschfeldia incana, assembly GCA_026261945.1. Lineage (NCBI taxonomy): Eukaryota > Viridiplantae > Streptophyta > Magnoliopsida > Brassicales > Brassicaceae > Hirschfeldia > Hirschfeldia incana. The sequence continues at coordinate 28,794 of JABCMI010000257.1, forward strand.
TTAGAATCACCCTGAAGTTGAATCAATATCATAGGAGCTAGGATTAAGAAGTTATCTCACTTTGGACCCAAGTGATTCCAGTTTACCCAGTTTGTAGATATAGAAGTTTCTACAAGATTGTAATCAAACCTGAATGAATCCGGATATAAGAACCTTTATCCTGACTGATTAATCAGTTTAGAATCACCCTGAAGTTAAATCAATATCATAGGAGCTAGGATTAAGAAGTTATCCCATTTTTGATCCAAGTGGTTCCAGTTTACCCAGTTTGTAGATATGAAAGTTTCTACATGATTGTAATCAAACCTGAATGAATCCGGATATAAGAAGCTTTATACTGACTCATTAATCAGTTTAGAATCACCCTGAAGTTGAATCAATATCATAGGAGCTAGGATTAAGAAGTTATCCCACTTTGGACCCAAGTGATTTCAGTTTACCCAGTTTGTAGATATGGAAGTTTCTACATGATTGTAATCAAACCTGAACGAATCCGGATATAAGAACCTTTATCCTGACTCATTAATCAGTTTAGAATCACCCTGAAGTTAAATCAATATCATAGGAGCTAGGATTAAGAAATTATCCCATTTTTGATCCAAGTAATTCCAGTTTACCCAGTTTGTAGATATGGAAGTTTCTACATGATTGTAATCAAACCTGAATGAATCCGGATATAAGAAGCTTTATACTGACTCATTAATCAGTTTAGAATCACCCTGAAGTTGAATCAATATCATAGGAGCTAGGATTAAGAAGTTGTCCCACTTTGGACCCAAATGATTCCAGTTTTCCCTGTTTGTAGATATGGCAGTTTCTTCAAGTTTCTAATCATACCTGAATGAATCCGGATATAAGAATCTATATCCTGACACTTTAATCAGTTTAGAATCGCCCTGAAGTTGAATCATTATCATAGGAGCTAGGATTAAGAAGTTATCCAACTTTGGAACCATGTGATTCCAGTTTACCCAGTTTGTAGATATGAAAGTTTCTACATGTTTGTAATCAAACCTGAATGAATCCGGATATAAGAAGCTTTATCCTGACTCATTAATCAGTTTAGAATAACCCTGAAGTTAAATCAATATCATAGGAGCTAGAATTAAGAAGTTATCCCACTTTGGACCCATGTGATTCCAGTTTACCCAGTTTGTAGATATGGAAGTTTCTACATGATTGTAATCAAACCTGAATGAATCCGGATATAAGAAGCTTTATCCTGATTCAATAATCAGTTTAGAATCACCCTGAAGTTGAATCTGTGATTTTTAAAGAGATCTCTACTCTGGTTGTGTTTGTGTGTAACAAGAGTGTTTAATGATTGTAGAGAGAGAGATTAAATAGATATTAAGGAGACTTTGTAACTGAGATTAAGAGATTAAGAGATTAAGAGAATAGAGATTAGAAGATTAAGAGATTGGTGATCAGTATAGAGATTAAGAACAAATACTCAGATTATGAAGGAGGAGGGGAAACCCCACTCTCTCTCTTAAACATTACAAACTGCCATTTATGAGCTTATATAGCTCTTTACACTTTGTAAACTCATTACCCTAAATCTAAGGGCTAATATAACTTGAATTAAATGGATGGATGAGATGGAGAGATGGTCTGGTCGTGGCTGCTTTACTTCCTGATGCATGATTGGCTTATTTTGAATCTGGTCAAAGAGGGGAGACTGGTTTACTTTAATTCAAACAAGGCTGGATTGTGATTGGCTCTCCTTAGGCTCCTCTTGCTTTTCTTTACAGCAGGAGACTCTCCTTTCCAGCCTGTATTTCGTCCAGCCACTTCCTTGTCTTCTTCTCTTAAGAGTTTTGTCTTCTTCTCTTAAGAGAATGGTGCCATCTCCCTTTTGTCTTCTTCTCTTAAGTGTTTTGTCTTCTTCTCTTAAGAGTTTTGTCTTCTTCTCTTAAGAGATGACCAGATGCCTTGCCCAGACATTGCACATGTCTCACTGGATGTCACATTTCACCCGGACTTTGCACAAGTCCTAAAATGCCTCAAATGGTCGAGTTATGCATTTCTGGGTCGGACCGGTCCGTACGGATCCGTACGGTCCGTACAACGTCCGTACCAAATCCGTACGGCCTCGCCCAGACTTTGCACACTCGACCATCCTCCTCAACAATGCTCCTAAGTCCCTCCTGGACTTCACCCTATCTTTGCACAGCTCTTAAGACCCTTCTGGAACTCTCTAGACACTCCTGAAGCTCTTTAGGCAATCCCTGAAGGACTTGCCCTATCTTTGCACCAGACCCAAACTCCTCCATGCTTCTCCTTTGCATCCATTTCTATTCTTCAAGTTAACACTCCCCCTCAAGCTTAACTCTAAGAGATCCTGAGTTAAGCTTGGAACCTTGAAGAATCCCCTCGTTAAAACCCTTACAAAGAAAACCCTTTGGGACAAAACCTTGTAAGGGAAAGAGTAGGTTTCCTCAAGGCCTAGGGATTGGCCAGTGAGTCTTTGTGCCTTACCAGCAATGTAAGGGACACAAAGACTCTGGATCATGGCCCTCATGTGATGCAAGGTCGTTCACCACTTCCCTTGCTCATCACCAACTCATCTTGTACTCATCTCGGACTGATCTTCTCCTCGCCTCTCATGGCATCATCAGATCATCCTCCAAAGAGTATCAAGTTCTTGTGTAGCCTTGGCTGCTTCTTCTTCTAGAGTTGCCACCTTGCTGTAGTATAAGTGAAGATGCCTCTGATTCTCTTCAATCACCTCAACACTAGAAGCCGCCTTGAAGATCACTTCATCATCTTTATTCTTCACTACACTTCTTCACTAGATTCCCTTCTCTTCTTGAATAACCCCCAAAGGCTCTCAGATCATGTAGGCTTCAATCTCTCTCAAGCTTAACCATGTGGAACAAGTCAAGCTTGGGAGAATTGCTTTCATGATCTGATCATCACTCCATTGCAGCATCTTCTGAGCTTGTCCTCTTCATGAGATGTGTGTGGAATCTTCAGCTAACTCTCACTAGATGTTGTACCTGATGAGAAGTCTTCATCTTCTCACACCCAAGAATGCTCTGAACATTCATTCTCTTGCCTAGACACGCCACTGCCTATGGCTTTCTTCACACCACTCATCAAGCTCTTATCACTAACCATGTGATGACATGCTCTAGAATCCATGGTGATGAGTTTGTTGGATGTGGATGCTTTGGCAGGAGCACCCAGACTCCGGGTCGTAGCCAAAACATACACATGCTTCCCAAACTCATCCCATTCCTCCTTTGTGCCACGCTCATTTGCTCTCTGCACTTTCTCCTTTTAGAACCAATTTATGTCTCCTCCTCTCAATAAGCTTCACGGCTTCTTCTTAGAAAGGCTAGGAGGCAACTATAGCTTCTTTATCCACCACTGATACTTATCAACCCAACAAACTCAACTTGCCCTTTTCATAGACCCTGGTTTGGGTCTCCCCCTCTCAACAGACTTCACAGCCTCTTTAGAGAAGCTAGGAGATGACCAGGAACACTTCAGTGAGGCGCCAAACAATGGTACCTGATACATTATCCCAAAGGTGCATCAGTACTTATCAAGAACCAAAAATGCAACACATTGATGCTTTAAGTTTCAATTAAGTTTCAATCAACACAATTTCCAAACAATCAACACAAGTTTAATATCTTCTCAAGCTCAAGCAATGAATAAGATGGATAAATTGTATTAAGAAAGTTTAAAGAGTATATGATTCTTCCCTTTTGTTTTGGTGAGTCTCTAAACTCGACCAGTGCACCATCTTCATGGCATCATCAGCTTCTTGGAGTTCAATGTGAATCCTTCAGCTTCATGCTTCTCATGAGCCTTCATACACACTAGCTCGGCTGATGATCCTTTGTAGAAGCCTTTGCACACACTTGATAGGCCATGAAATTTGCTCTTTACACCATTCCCCCCTCAAGCTTAGTTTCCGAGACTTAGATTTGGAACTAAGCTTGTGTATGGCATAAGCAATTTCATGGTCTTAAGACCACCAGTCTCAACCGACTTTGGTGATGGTCTAGATCTTGTGATTTACTCTCTTCCTTATACTAGGAACTAGGGTGTTTGAATCACCATAGAGAGTTCACAAGACAGGCTCTCATTGCATAATGTCCCAAACTACACTTCCTGTAGACTTTTGGACTAGATATGTCCTTTGGTATTATGCAATAACATTCTCTCTTCCTTATCCAAGGATAAAGGTGATTGAATCACCATAGAGAGGCCTCATTGTATAAATCATCACACTACACTTCCTGTAGTTTATGGATAGACACATCCAGTGATGATATATACTGCCACTAGACCTTAGTCTTTACACCCCTTGTTGTTGGCGAATTGAGCTATACATCTTTATGTGTACCTGCCATCACCACAACTCAATGCAAGATTAGATCCTCCCATTTGGGTTTAAACAAAGATTTTTATATCTTGTTTGATCACCAAAGAGACACTGGCAATGATCTTGAAACAAGCTAGTCACAAGAACAAGATCAAGCCCTTTTTCAATCTCTAAAATGGCAATGCATGCTTTTGACAATACACTGACACTTTAGGCTAATTTTCCATGCAACCGTAGATGAATGCAACAACTTAAGCAATACTTAATGAATGCAACAGGTTCAATCCGTGAGCTACTTGGAGCTATGCACACCAGTTCCAATCAAAACCAATGATGCAAGCAACCTAGATAATTTCTAAATGATGCAAGACAATCAATTGATGGATTAAACAAAGGCAATAGAACCAGTATGCATCCGGATTGAACTTAAGACTAAATGAGACAAGAATAAGAATGCAACACAGTTTATCTATCATGATGCAAGCATCAGAGAACACTTCTCAATTTTGCAATGCACCCATGATGATTTCAAGCTGTAGAAAAACAAAGGGCAATGCAATAAACAAGACATGAGATCCAGGGACTAGAAACAGAAACAGATATGCATATAAAGAAATAGAATCAGATTTACTCCCTTGTATAAATAGTGAGGAGTGGCTGCTCTTGACACGCCACTTGAATCCCTCACTTCCTGAGCCTAACAGCTCCTTCTTTTACCATTGCACTGAGGAGATACCTCAGATCACTCTACAAGCGCTTCTCTGGTTGCTTGTGAGTGACTTTCATCTTCCCTCCACTTCGGCTTGATCACGCATGATCAGCTTGCAATGGCCTTTCAACTACACTACCATTGTACTGAGGAGATACCTCAGCCTCCTCTACAAGTACCTCAATGGTTGCTTGTGAGTGACTTTCTTCTTCCCTCTACTTCGGCTAGATCACTCATGATCAGCTTACAATGGCCTTGAGTTTTACTTTCCATTGCACACACAATGGGAAAGGTCTTTATCTTTCAACTATGGTTGGTGATGAACTGTGAACACTTCTTGTGAACCTGAAACACCACTCAAACTCCAGAGAAGATTAGACACAAGCATTGAGATCAAACTTTGACTAATCATCAAGTTTGATCTCTAATGTCTCAAGCTATACAAAGACTGAAACAAGTATTAGCAAGTCCACATCTTTGTAAGCTGGCTCTCTAAGTACAAGCAAGATCTCAATGGATTCAATACAAGCTACTTAGGCAATTTAACTTCTGCCTTAACTACATCTTAGACATGAATCCAAGTGTATCAACCTAAGGCAGCAACATCAATGTTTTTTTAAAAAACAAAGCAACAGATATAATTATTGCAAGAAACATCTCTAGGCACAAGAATAATCTTAACAGATTCATTACAAGTTGCTTAGGCATTCTTTAAGTTCCTTTACTCAGCTATTAGACATGAATCTAATGCCTCAATGTAAGGTAACTTATTGACAGTATGCATCCTCTTTAAAGAACCTTTAGCTCTAAAGTCCATGCATACAAATCTCTTAGATAAAATGCAACAGCTTTCAATCAGATTCAATACATGAATGCAATTAATTTTAATCAACCACACAAGCATCATTATGAACCTAGCTAAGCATTTTAGACAATCTCAATCATCAACACACTACACCATAAGCATCCTGGGACAGATTCAAATCAAAAACAATCCAATTTGCAATCTTTAACAGTCCACAGGTTATCAAACACACCACAAACACAACCTGTTCATAAAGGCACAAGCTTTAATCAAGAGAAAGAGGTTTAGCTTACAGCCAAGGAACCTGTGCTGGTTCCTTGAACCTCCAAGGCATTCCTCATCATGAATGGCCTTTCTCCTTGAACCCACCATGCCAAAGACCCCTCCTTTCTTCATGCTTGAGTCGCCACACCAGTAACAAGCTGAAAGCTTTCTTCTTGAAAGGTTTCTTCTTGGACAGTGAATGGGAGAGGCTTGGATATGCTTCCAATGTCTTTCTTTCTTCAGGGCGGGCATGAGAGAGTGAGGCACGACCAATAAGAGCTTCTGGACACCAAGGATGAGAACATCTTCTCCTTGAAGAGGTTGAACAGCCGACTGAACCAGAAAGCTTCTTCTTGACTAGAACCGGCATGGGAGAGAGCTTGTGCTTGAGCGGAAGCTGGAACCAAGTTCTAATGAACCAGGCTCTGATACCATGTGATTTTTAAAGAGATCTCTACTCTGGTTGTGTTTGTGTGTAACAAGAGTGTTTAATGATTGTAGAGAGAGAGATTAAATAGATATTAAGGAGACTTTGTAACTGAGATTAAGAGATTAAGAGATTAAGAGAATAGAGATTAGAAGATTAAGAGATTGGTGATCAGTATAGAGATTAAGAACAAATACTCAGATTATGAAGGAGGAGGGGAAACCCCACTCTCTCTCTTAAACATTACAAACTGCCATTTATGAGCTTATATAGCTCTTTACACTTTGTAAACTCATTACCCTAAATCTAAGGGCTAATATAACTTGAATTAAATGGATGGATGAGATGGAGAGATGGTCTGGTCGTGGCTGCTTTACTTCCTGATGCATGATTGGCTTATTTTGAATCTGGTCAAAGAGGGGAGACTGGTTTACTTTAATTCAAACAAGGCTGGATTGTGATTGGCTCTCCTTAGGCTCCTCTTGCTTTTCTTTACAGCAGGAGACTCTCCTTTCCAGCCTGTATTTCGTCCAGCCACTTCCTTGTCTTCTTCTCTTAAGAGTTTTGTCTTCTTCTCTTAAGAGAATGGTGCCATCTCCCTTTTGTCTTCTTCTCTTAAGTGTTTTGTCTTCTTCTCTTAAGAGTTTTGTCTTCTTCTCTTAAGAGATGACCAGATGCCTTGCCCAGACATTGCACATGTCTCACTGGATGTCACATTTCACCCGGACTTTGCACAAGTCCTAAAATGCCTCAAATGGTCGAGTTATGCATTTCTGGGTCGGACCGGTCCGTACGGATCCGTACGGTCCGTACAACGTCCGTACCAAATCCGTACGGCCTCGCCCAGACTTTGCACACTCGACCATCCTCCTCAACAATGCTCCTAAGTCCCTCCTGGACTTCACCCTATCTTTGCACAGCTCTTAAGACCCTTCTGGAACTCTCTAGACACTCCTGAAGCTCTTTAGGCAATCCCTGAAGGACTTGCCCTATCTTTGCACCAGACCCAAACTCCTCCATGCTTCTCCTTTGCATCCATTTCTATTCTTCAAGTTAACAGAATCAACATCATAGGAGCTAGGATTAAGAAGTTATCCCACTTTGGACCCAAATGATTCCAGTTTACCCTGTTTGTAGAGATGGCAGTTTCTTCAACTTTCTAATCATACCTGAATGAATTCGGATATAAGAATCTATATCCTGACACTTTAATCAGTTTAGAATCACCCTTAAGTTGAATCAATATCATAGGAGCTAGGATTAAGAAGTTATCCAACTTTGGACCCAAATGATTCCAGTTTACCCAGTTTGTAGATATGGAAGTTTCTACATGATTGTAATCAAACCTGAATGAATCCGGATATAAGAAGCTTTATCCTGATTCATTAATCAGTTTAGAATCACCCTGAAGTTGAATCAACATCATAGGAGCTAGGATTAAGAAGTTATCCCACTTTGGACCCAAATGATTCCAGTTTACCCTGTTTGTAGAGATGGCAGTTTCTTCAACTTTCTAATCATACCTGAATGAATCCGGATATAAGAATCTATATCCTGACACTTTAATCAGTTCAGAATCACCCTGAAGTTGAATCAATATCATAGGAGCTAGGATTAAGAAGTTATCCCACTTTGGACCCAAGTGATTCCAGTTTACCCAGTTTGTAGATATGGAAGTTTCTACATGATTGTAATCAAACCTGAATGAATCCGGATATAAGAAGCTTTACCCTGACTCATTAATCAGTTTAGAATCACCCTGAAGTTGAATGAACATCATAGGAGCTAGGATTAAGAAGTTATCCCACTTTGGACCCAAATGATTCCAGTTTTCCCTGTTTGTAGATATGGCAGTTTCTTCAAGTTTCTAATCATACCTGAATGAATCCGGATATAAGAATCTATATCCTGACACTTTTCTCAGTTTAGAATCACCCTAAAGTTGAATCAATATCATAGGAGCTAGGATTAAGAAGGTATCCCACTTTGGACCCAAGTGATTCTAGTTTACCAAGTTTGTAGATATGGAAGTTTCTACATGATTGTAATCAAACCTGAATGAATCCGGATATAAGAAGCTTTATCCTGACTCATTAATCAGTTTAGAATCACCCTGAAGTTAAATCAATATCATAGGAGCTAGAATTACGAAGTTATCCCACTTTGGACCCAAATGATTCCAGTTTACCCTGTTTGTAGAGATGGCAGTTTCTTCAACTTTCTAATCATACCTGAATGAATCCGAATATCAGAATCTATATCCTGACACTTTAATCAGTTCAGAATCACCCTAATGTTGAATCAATATCATAGGAGCTAGGATTAAGAAGTTATCCCACTTTGGACCCAAGTGATTCCAGTTTACCCAGTTTGTAGATATGGATGTTTCTACATGATTGTAATCAAACCTGAATGAATCCGAATATAAGAAGCTTTACCCTGGCTCATTAATCAGTTTAGAATCTCCCCGAAGTTGAATAAACATCATAGGAGCTAGGATTAAGAAGTTATCCCACTTTGGACCCAAATGATTCCAGTTTTCCCTGTTTGTAGATATGGCAGTTTCTTCAAGTTTCTAATCATACCTGAATGAATCCGGATATAAGAATCTATATCCTGACACTTTAATCAGTTTAGAATCACCCTGAAGTTGAATCAATATCATAGGAGCTAGGATTAAGAAGTTATCCCACTTTGGACCCAAGTGATTCCAATTTACCCAGTTTGTAGATATAGAAGTTTCTACATGATTGTAATCAAACCTGAATAAATCCAGATATAATAAGCTTTATCCTGACTCATTAATCAGTTTAGAATCACCCTGAAGTTAAATCAATATCATAGGAGCTAGGATTAAGAAGTTATCCCACTTTGGACCCAAATGATTCCAGTTTTCCCTGTTTGTAGATATGGCAGTTTCTTCAACTTTCTAATCATACCTGAATGAATTCGGATATAAGAATATATATCCTGACACTTTAATAAGTTTATAATCACCCTGAAGTTGAATCAATATCATAGGAGCTAGGATTAAGAAGTTATCCCACTTTGGACCCAAGTGATTCCAGTTTACCCAGTTTGTAGATATGGAAGTTTCTACATGATTGTAATCAAACCTGAATGAATCCGGATATAAGAAGCTATACCCTGACTCATTAATCAGTTTAGAATCACCCTGAAATTGAATCAACATCATAGGAGCTAGGATTAAGAAGTTATCCAACTTTGGACCCAAATGATTCCAGTTTTCCCTGTTTGTAGATATGGCAGTTTCTTCAAGTTGCTAATCATACCTGAATGAATCCGGATATATGAATCTATATCCTGACACTTTAATCAGTTTAGAATCACCCTGAAGTTGAATCAATATCATAGGAGCTAGGATTAAGAAGTTATCTCACTTTGGACCCAAGTGATTCCAGTTTACCCAGTTTGTAGATATAGAAGTTTCTACAAGATTGTAATCAAACCTGAATGAATCCGGATATAAGAACCTTTATCCTGACTGATTAATCAGTTTAGAATCACCCTGAAGTTAAATCAATATCATAGGAGCTAGGATTAAGAAGTTATCCCATTTTTGATCCAAGTGGTTCCAGTTTACCCAGTTTGTAGATATGGAAGTTTCTACATGATTGTAATCAAACATGTGGTGTAGCCTGGATATGGCTTTAAAACTTGGATCACTTGAAGGTGGATGAAAGAGGACGTTCTAGAGGTTACTAACACTCTAAGAACTATGAAAAACGACTCTCTGAGCTATGGAAGGGCTACAGAGATGGTTAGCTACTCTATGACACAAGATCACCTTGTATTGTCAATAGATGGTTCTCTCAGGAATTCCTTCCCTTAGTGAGATCAGTGTTCTAAATCTGAACAAAGAAGCTTTGAGACTTGAAACAACTTCAGAGAAAAAGTTTGTGAATAAAAAGTTGAATGAGTTTACAAGCTAGCTGCTTGCAGCTCTTAACAGAAATCGCCAGAAAGAGAAAAAGTAACCCTAGGATTAAACCAGATGGTTTAATCCCAATCCTAAAGCTAATTAAAATCGAATTGGTTCAATTTAAAATCCTAAATCTACCCAAAACCTGGTTTAATTGTTTCTGGTTTAAATTAAATGAAAAGCCCATTAACCAGAAACATTACAATTTAATTAGATTGAACCAACAGGCTGGTTTTTCTTGGTTATCTCCCTCCAGAGCAGCTCCCACGTTTTTGGTTAAGTCTTGGAGCCTCTCCTCTTGTGTTTTCAGCCTTGATCTAGTCACTGGACCAATCCACACACTTGCTGGTTCTCCTGGTGTCTCTCTCTGGTTCTGGTTCTGGTCTTGGTTCTCCTCATCAGTAGACTCCTCATCAGTGTCACTCAGCTCCTCCTCAAGGTCTCTGGTCATGGCTACACCATCCCCTCCTCCTTTAAAAGGATTTGACCTCAAATCTGATTCATCTGCAAAATAAGGATCCAAGTCAGAAACATTAAAAGAAGAACTTATAGTATACTTTCCCTCAAGATCAATCTGGTAAGCATTGTTGTTGATTCTTCTCAGCACTTTGAAAGGGCCATCTTTCCTAGGCAGCAACTTTGATTTCCTCTCAGCAGGGAACCTCTCTTTTCTCATGTGTATCCACACAAGATCACCTGGTTCCAGTACCAGCTCCTTACGCCCCTTGTTCTTGTACTTCTCATACATCTTTGTCCTCTCCTCAATGTTCTTCCTGACCTGCTCATGCAAAGACAAAACAAACTCGGCCTTCTTCTTGCCATCAATGTTAGTTTGTTCTTTTAAAGGTAAAGCAAACAAATCAAGAGGAGACAGTGGGTTAAAACCATAAACAACTTGAAAAGGTGATAGTTTAGTAGCTGAATGCACTGCCCTATTGTATGCAAACTCTACATGTGGTAAACAATCCTCCCAAGTCCTAATGTTACTCTTAATGATGGCACGCAGGAGAGTAGACAAAGTCCTATTGACTGTTTCAGTTTGGCCATCAGTTTGGGGATGACAAGTAGTTGAAAACAATAGCTTAGTTCCCAACTTTCCCCATAGAGTTTTCCAGAAATAGCTAAGGAACTTAGTATCTCTATCAGAAACAATGGTTCTAGGCATACCATGTAATCTAACAACCTCTCTAAAGAATAGATCAGCTACCAAATATGCATCATCAGTTTTATGACATGGTATGAAATGAGCCATCTTAGAAAACCTATCAATAACCACAAAGATACTATCTCTTCCTTTCCTGGTTCTAGGCAATCCTAAGACAAAATCCATAGAGATATCAATCCATGGTGCAGTAGGAATAGGGAGAGGAGTATACAAACCTGTCGGCTGGACCTTAGACTTAGCCTGTTTGCACACCACACACCTTGAGCACACACGCTCCACCTCCCTCTTCATACTTGGCCAGTAGAAGTGCTCTTGCAGTGTGGAGAGTGTCTTGGCGACCCCAAAGTGTCCCATTAGTCCCCCTGCATGAGCTTCCCTAACATACAATTCTCTTAAAGAACCATTAGGAACACACAGCCTATTATCATAGAAAAGAAATCCTTTCACTTGATAAAACTTCCCACTAGCATGTTTCTCAGATTCTCTAAACACATCTTTAAATTCAGGATCATCAGCATAGCAAGATTTGATATGTTCAAAGCCTAAGAGTTTAGTTTCCATAGAAGATAAAAGAGTATACCTTCTGGAGAGTGCATCAGCCACTACATTCTCCTTACCTTTCTTGTAGTGGATTACATAAGGAAAGGTCTCAATGAACTCCACCCACCTGGCGTGTCTCTTGTTTAGCTTCTGTTGCCCCTTGAGATGCTTGAGAGACTCATGATCAGTGTGGATCACAAACTCCTTAGGCCACAGGTAATGTTGCCACACCTGTAAAGCTCTCACCAAGGCATACAGCTCCTTATCATAGGTAGGATAGTTCAAGGTGGCTCCTCCTAGCTTCTCACTGAAATAAGCTATGGGTTTCTTATCCTGCATCAAAACAGCTCCAATTCCAATACCAGATGCATCACATTCTATTTCAAAAGTTTTAGAAAAATCAGGAAGTGCAAGTAAAGGGGCACTGGTTAGTTTATCCTTAAGCATTTGAAATGCTTCCTCCTGGTCTGGTCCCCAAGTAAAACCTACACTCTTCTTGATTATCTCAGTTAGTGGTGCTGCAACTGTACTGAAATCTCTCACAAACCTCCTATAGAAGCCAGCAAGTCCATGAAAGCTCCTGACTTCTCCAATAGACTTTGGGATCGGCCACTCCCTGATGGCTTTCACCTTCTCCTCATCAACCTGTATACCCTGTGATGTCACAACAAAACCTAAAAAGACAAGGTTATCTGTGCCAAAGGAACACTTCTTGAAGTTAGCATACAGATTTTCTTTTCTAAGCACATCTAGAACTTGTTTCAAATGGTTAACATGTTCCTCCATGGTCTTGCTGTAAATTAAGATATCATCAAAATACACAACAACAAATCGACCTATTAAAGCTCTCAGGACATGATTCATCAACCTCATGAAAGTACTAGGTGCATTAGTTAATCCAAAAGGCATCACAAGCCACTCATACAATCCTAGCTTAGTTTTAAAAGCAGTTTTCCACTCATCTCCTTCTTTCATTCTAATCTGGTGGTAACCACTCTTTAAATCAATTTTAGAAAAGACACAGGAACCATGTAACTCATCTAGCATATCATCTAAGCGTGGGATTGGATGTCTGTACTTAACTGTTATGTTGTTGATGGCTCTGCAATCCACACACATCCTCCAGCTCCCATCTTTCTTAGGCACCAGTAAAACAGGTACAGCACAAGGACTCATGCTCTCTCTGATATGGCCTTTCTCCAGCAGGTCATTGACTTGTTTCTGAAGCTCCTTAGTCTCCACAGGGTTGGTTCTGTATGCTGGACGGTTTGGTAAGGTAGCTCCTGGCACAAAATCAATCTGGTGCTCTATTCCCCTAATAGGTGGCAGTCCTATGGGATTGTCCTCTGGAAACACATCCTTATACTCCTGTAAAAGACAATCAATCTCCTCTGGAATCTCAAGAGCAAGGTTAGTAGTAGAGCTCAACAATTCTTTATAAACTACTAGAATAAAATTTGATTGTTCAATCATAGCAGTTTTAATATCTTTAGCAGTAGCAAAGAGATTGAGCTTACTTACCTCTTTGGTTTCCTCCAGTAGCAAGGTCTTACCAGCAGCCTTGGCGTCCTCCCTCCTCCTTTTGAGAAGCATCTGGTCCTGGTGTACTTCTTGAGGTGTCATAGGCGCCAGGGTCACTTGTTTCTCCTTGTGAGTGAAAGTGTATCTGTTGGTAAAGCCATCATGCATTGCTCTCTTATCATACTGCCATGGACGTCCTAGAAGGATGTGGCTAGCTTCCAGGGGTGCTACATCACAAGTAATCTCATCCTGGTACTTCCCCACTGATAGTAACACTTTCACTTGCTGTGTAATCTTTAATCCTCCATCATCATTGATCCATTGCAGTAGATATGGCTTAGGATGTTTAATCACTTCAAGACCAAGTTTCTTTACCAGCTCATCACTTGCTACATTAGTACAGCTTCCTCCATCAATGATCAAACTGCACACCTTGTCTTGAATCAAACACCTTGTATGGAACAGGTTTTCTCTTTGCTCATCCTCTCTGGTCTTAGGTTGAACATTGAGAAGTCTCCTAGTTACCAGTAGTTCTCCTTGAACTGGATACTCCACGCCATCATCATCAAGCTCCTGGTCGCCATCTTCATCCTCAGAAATCACTTCTCCATTAGCTAAGATAGTCATCACTTTCTTGTTGGTACAATCACTAGCATAATGTCCAAAGCCATGGCACTTGAAACACTTGATTTTCCTGGTTCTGGTGGCTGTATCCACGCCCTTTCCCTTGTCATCACGCCTGGTACTAGCTGTAGAAGCTTCCTCCTTTGGCTTATCAGTTGATTTCTCATCTCTAGAATAGGCTGGTTTTGAATTAGAGCTGTATGGAGATCTAGAAGAACTCTTCCTCTTGTTCTGCTGCTCAATCAATATTGCCTTATGCAACAACTCATCCATATCCTCATACTCTTGCAGCTCCAACCTGTCCTGGATATCTCTATTAAGTCCCCCCTGGAACCTAGCCATAGTAGCTTCCACACTCTCCTCTAAGTCAGCTTTCAACATGAGTGTTTCCATCTCCTGGTGATAATCCTCTACACTCTTAGATCCTTGAGAAAGCCTCCTTAGTTTCTGGTGGAGATCTCTTCCATAATGATTAGGAACAAATCTCTTTCTCATCACAGTTTTCATCTCAAACCAGGAAGCTATCTGAAGCTCTCCATTACGCCTCCTAGTTGTAGCAACCTGATCCCACCAGCTGATAGCATAACCACTAAACTCAGTAGCTGCTAGTTTCACTTTTCTCTCTTCAGTACACTGCTGGCAGTTGAAAACTAGCTCAATCTTCTTCTCCCACTCCAGATAAGCATCAGGATCATTCTTACCCAGGAATGGAGGGATTCTAAGCTTGAGATTACCCAGATTATCATTAGCTTGTCTCCTGCGGTTTTGGCGCCTGCTGTGATGACTAGCCTGAGATCCATTATCACTCTCATCAGCTTCATCTCCCTGGTCTTGCTCACCATAAACCCTATGACCTGCAACTTCAAAACGTGGCCCCCTGATAGGTCCAAGACGTGCTCTACGAGCTCCAGCAGCAACAGCTTCCCTCTCCTGACCTGTATTATCATCAAACAAAGGATCATTAGCTTGTTGAGCTCTGTTGAAATTATTCTGCATCCTTCTGGTTATCTCAGCCATCATAGCCTCAAATTGAACTTGGTTGAGGTTAATTTGCTGGATAGAAGGTTCTCCTGCCTCCTCAGGTTGTTTCCCATCTCTCCTTTCATCTCCCATTGTTCCTGAAACAGTTAGAGAAAACACAAACCCAGAAACAACAAGAAAATAAATTTTTTTTTTATCTCTCTCTCTCACTCAAAGAAATCGCCAAGTCTCTGCTATACTCTCAAGTTCAGTTGAAAAACAAAGCTCTACACCTAAGATCTAGAACTTAACCCCAATTGAACAAGATAGAAAGTATTAAGAGATTTAGGCACCAGCTGACTTTACCACCCTGAGCTGGATTTCTCTTCAGCTAGCTGGATTTCTCTTCAGCTTTTCTTATTTTTTTTTTTTTTGATTTGGATCAGAGATCTCTTTTGATTTTTTTTTTTTTTTGATACCAGGGTCGGCTCAGCTGGCTTACAAAGATAGACAGAGAAGAAAAGTGTTTAATGGAATGATGTGAAAGGGGAGTAGCAAAACCGAGTATCCTGACCTTCAAGTGGCTCTGATACCACTTGGTGTAGCCTGGATATGGCTTTAAAACTTGGATCACTTGAAGGTGGATGAAAGAGGACGTTCTAGAGGTTACTAACACTCTAAGAACTATGAAAAACGACTCTCTGAGCTATGGAAGGGCTACAGAGATGGTTAGCTACTCTATGACACAAGATCACCTTGTATTGTCAATAGATGGTTCTCTCAGGAATTCCTTCCCTTAGTGAGATCAGTGTTCTAAATCTGAACAAAGAAGCTTTGAGACTTGAAACAACTTCAGAGAAAAAGTTTGTGAATAAAAAGTTGAATGAGTTTACAAGCTAGCTGCTTGCAGCTCTTAACAGAAATCGCCAGAAAGAGAAAAAGTAACCCTAGGATTAAACCAGATGGTTTAATCCCAATCCCAAAGCTAATTAAAATCGAATTGGTTCAATTTAAAATCCTAAATCTACCCAAAACCTGGTTTAATTGTTTCTGTTTTAAATTAAATGAAAAGTCCATTAACCAGAAACATTACAATTTAATTAGATTGAACCAACAGGCTGGTTTTTCTTGGTTATCTCCCTCCAGAGCAGCTCCCACGTTTTTGGTTAAGTCTTGGAGCCTCTCCTCTTGTGTTTTCAGCCTTGATCTAGTCACTGGACCAATCCACACACTTGCTGGTTCTCCTGGTGTCTCTCTCTGGTTCTGGTTCTGGTCTTGGTTCTCCTCATCAGTAGACTCCTCATCAGTGTCACTCAGCTCCTCCTCAAGGTCTCTGGTCATGGCTACACCAACCTGAATGAATCCGGATATAAGAAGCTTTATACTGACTCATTAATCAGTTTAGAATCACCCTGAAGTTGAATCAATATCATAGGAGCTAGGATTAAGAAGTTATCCCACTTTGGACCCAAGTGATTTCAGTTTACCCAGTTTGTAGATATGGAAGTTTCTACATGATTGTAATCAAACCTGAATGAATCCGGATATAAGAACCTTTATCCTGACTCATTAATCAGTTTAGAATCACCCTGAAGTTAAATCAATATCATAGGAGCTAGGATTAAGAAATTATCCCATTTTTGATCCAAGTAATTCCAGTTTACCCAGTTTGTAGATATGAAAGTTTCTACATGATTGTAATCAAACCTGAATGAATCCGGATATAAGAAGCTTTATACTGATTCATTAATCAGTTTAGAATCACCCTGAAGTTGAATCAATATCATAGGAGCTAGGATTAAGAAGTTATCCCACTTTGGACCCAAATGATTCCAGTTTTCCCTGTTTGTAGATATGGCAGTTTCTTCAATTTTCTAATCATACCTGAATGAATCCGGATATAAGAATCTATATCCTGACACTTTAATCAGTTTAGAATCGCCCTGAAGTTGAATCAATATCATAGGAGCTAGGATTAAGAAGTTATCCAACTTTGGAACCATGTGATTCCAGTTTATCCAGTTTGTAGATATGGAAGTTTCTACATGTTTGTAATCAAACCTGAATGAATCCGGATATAAGAAGCTTTATCCTGACTCATTAATCAGTTTAGAATAACCCTGAAGTTAAATCAGTATCATAGGAGCTAGAATTAAGAAGTTATCCCACTTTGGACCCATGTGATTCCAGTTTACCCAGTTTGTAGATATGGAAGTTTCTACATGATTGTAATCAAACCTGAATGAATCCGGATATAATAAGCTTTATCCTGACTCATTAATCAGTTTAGAATCACCCTGAAGTTAAATCAATATCATAGGAGCTAGGATTAAGAAGTTATCCCACTTTGGACCCAAATGATTCCGGTTTTCCCTGTTTGTAGATATGGCAGTTTCTTCAACTTTCTAATCATACCTGAATGAATTCGGATATAAGAATATATATCCTGACACTTTAATCAGTTTATAATCACCCTGAAGTTGAATCAATATCATAGGAGCTAGGATTAAGAAGTTATCCCACTTTGGACCCAAGTGATTCCAGTTTACCCAGTTTGTAGATATGGAAGTTTCTATATGATTGTAATCAAACCTGAATGAATCCGGATATAAGAAGCTATACCCTGACTCATTAATCAGTTTAGAATCACCCTGAAATTGAATCAACATCATAGGAGCTAGGATTAAGAAGTTATCCCACTTTGGACCCAAATGATTCCAGTTTTCCCTGTTTGTAGATATGGCAGTTTCTTCAAGTTGCTAATCATACCTGAATGAATCCGGATATAAGAATCTATATCCTGACACCTTAATCAGTTTAGAATCACCCTGAAGTTGAATCAATATCATAGGAGCTAGGATTAAGAAGTTATCCCACTTTGGACCCAAGTGATTCCAGTTTACCCAGTTTGTAGATATAGAAGTTTCTACAAGATTGTAATCAAACCTGAATGAATCCGGATATAAGAACCTTTATCATGACTGATTAATCAGTTTAGAATCACCCTGAAGTTAAATCAATATCATAGGAGCTAGGATTAAGAAGTTATCCCATTTTTGATCCAAGTGGTTCCAGTTTACCCAGTTTGTAGATATGGAAGTTTCTACATGATTGTAATCAAACCTGAATGAATCCGGATATAAGAAGCTTTATACTGACTCATTAATCAGTTTAGAATCACCCTGAAGTTGAATCAATATCATAGGAGCTAGGATTAAGAAGTTATCCCACTTTGGACCCAAGTGATTCCAGTTTACCCAGTTTGTAGATATGGAAGTTTCTACATGATTGTAATCAAACCTGAATGAATCCGGATATAAGAACCTTTATCCTGACTCATTAATCAGTTTAGAATCACCCTGAAGTTAAATCAATATCATAGGAGCTAGGATTAAGAAATTATCCCATTTTTGATCCAAGTAATTCCAGTTTACCCAGTTTGTAGATATGGAAGTTTCTACATGATTGTAATCAAACCTGAATGAATCCGGATATAAGAAGCTTTAACCTGATTCAATAATCAGTTTATAATCACCCTGAAGTTGAATCAACATCATAGGAGCTAGGATTAAGAAGTTATCCCACTTTGGACCCAAATGATTCCAGTTTACCCTGTTTGTAGAGATGGCAGTTTCTTCAACTTTCTAATCATACCTGAATGAATCCGGATATAAGAATCTATACCCTAACACTTTAATCAGTTTAGAATCACCCTTAAGTTGAATCAATATCATAGGAGCTAGGATTAAGAAGTTATCCAACTTTGGACCCAAATGATTCCAGTTTACCCAGTTTGTAGATATGGAAGTTTCTACATGATTGTAATCAAACCTGAATGAATCCGGATATAAGAAGCTTTATCCTGATTCATTAATCAGTTTAGAATCACCCTGAAGTTGAATCAACATCATAGGAGCTAGGATTAAGAAGTTATCCCACTTTGGACCCAAATGATTCCAGTTTACCCTGTTTGTAGAGATGGCAGTTTCTTCAACTTTCTAATCATACCTGAATGAATCCGGATATAAAAATCTATATCCTGACACTTTAATCAGTTTAGAATCACCCTGAAGTTGAATCAATATCATAGGAGCTAGGATTAAGAAGTTATCCAACTTTGGACCCAAATGATTCCAGTTTACCCAGTTTGTAGATATGGAAGTTTCTACATGATTGTAATCAAACCTGAATGAATCCGGATATAAGAAGCTTTATCCTGATTCATTAATCAGTTTAGAATCACCCTGAAGTTGAATCAACATCATAGGAGCAAGGATTAAGAAGTTATCCCACTTTGGACCCAAATGATTCCAGTTTACCCTGTTTGTAGAGATGGCAGTTTCTTCAACTTTCTAATCATACCTGAATGAATCCGGATATAAGAATCTATATCCTGACACTTTAATCAGTTTATAATCACCCTGAAGTTGAATCAATATCATAGGAGATAGGATTAAGAAGTTATCCAACTTTGGACCCAAATGATTCCAGTTTACCCAGTTTGTAGATATGGAAGTTTCTACATGATTGTAATCAAACCTGAATGAATCCGGATATAAGAAGCTTTATCCTGATTCATTAATCAGTTTAGAATCACCCTGAAGTTGAATCAACATCATAGGAGCTAGGATTAAGAAGTTATCCCACTTTGGACCCAAATGATTCCATTTTACCCTGTTTGTAGAGATGGCAGTTTCTTCAACTTTCTAATCATACCTGAATGAATCCGGATATAAGAATCTATATCCTGACACTTTAATCACCCTGAAGTTGAATCAATATCATAGGAGCTAGGATTAAGAAGTTATCCCACTTTGGACCCAAATGATTCCAGTTTTCCCTGTTTGTAGATATGGCAGTTTCTTCAAGTTGCTAATCATACCTGAATGAATCCGGATATAAGAATCTATATCCTGACACTTTAATCAGTTTAGAATCACCCTGAAGTTGTATCAATATCATAGGAGCTAGGATTAAGAAGTTATCCCACTTTGGACCAAAGTGATTCCAGTTTACCCAGTTTGTAGATATGGAAGTTTCTACAAGATTGTAATCAAACCTGAATGAATCCGGATATAAGAACCTTTATCCTGACTCATTAATCAGTTTAGAATCACCCTGAAGTTAAATCAATATCATAGGAGCTAGGATTAAAAAGTTATCCCATTTTTGATCCAAGTAATTCCAGTTTACCCAGTTTGTAGATATGGAAGTTTCTACATGATTGTAATCAAACCTGAATGAATCCGGATATAAGAAGCTTTATACTGACTCATAAATCAGTTTAGAATCACCCTGAAGTTGAATCAATATCATAGGTGCTAGGATTAAGAAGTTATCCCACTTTGGACCCAAATGATTCCAGTTTTCCCTGTTTGTAGATATGGCAGTTTCTTCAAGTTTCTAATCATACCTGAATGAATCCGGATATAAGAATCTATATCCTGACACTTTAATCAGTTTAGAATCACCCTGAAGTTGAATCAATATCATAGGAGCTAGGATTAAGAAGTTATCCAACTTTGGAACCATGTGATTCCAGTTTACCCAGTTTGTAGATATGGAAGTTTCTACATGTTTGTAATCAAACCTGAATGAATCCGGATATAAGAAGCTTTATCCTGACTCATTAATCAGTTTAGAATAACCCTGAAGTTAAATCAATATCATAGGAGCTAGAATTAAGAAGTTATCCCACTTTGGACCCATGTGATTCCAGTTTACCCAGTTTGTAGATATGGAAGTTTCTACATGATTGTAATCAAACCTGAATGAATCCGGATATAAGAAGCTTTAACCTGATTCAATAATCAGTTTAGAATCACCCTGAAGTTGAATCAACATCATAGGAGCTAGGATTAAGAAGTTATCCCACTTTGGACCCAAATGATTCCAGTTTACCCTGTTTGTAGAGATGGCAGTTTCTTCAACTTTC
This sequence comes from Hirschfeldia incana, assembly GCA_026261945.1. Classification (NCBI taxonomy): domain Eukaryota; kingdom Viridiplantae; phylum Streptophyta; class Magnoliopsida; order Brassicales; family Brassicaceae; genus Hirschfeldia; species Hirschfeldia incana. Next base: position 50,029 of record JABCMI010000257.1, read on the forward strand.
TAATCATACCTGAATGAATCCGGATATAAGAATCTATATCCTGACACTTTAATCAGTTTAGAATCACCCTTAAGTTGAATCAATATCATAGGAGCTAGGATTAAGAAGTTATCCAACTTTGGACCCAAATGATTCCAGTTTACCCAGTTTGTAGATATGGAAGTTTCTACATGATTGTAATCAAACCTGAATGAATCCGGATATAAGAAGCTTTATCCTGATTCATTAATCAGTTTAGAATCACCCTGAAGTTGAATCAACATCATAGGAGCAAGGATTAAGAAGTTATCCCACTTTGGACCCAAATGATTCCAGTTTACCCTGTTTGTAGAGATGGCAGTTTCTTCAACTTTCTAATCATACCTGAATGAATCCGGATATAAGAATCTATATCCTGACACTTTAATCAGTTTAGAATCACCCTGAAGTTGAATCAATATCATAGGAGCTAGGATTAAGAAGTTATCCCACTTTGGACCCAAGTCATTCCAGTTTGTAGATATGGAAGTTTCTACATGATTGTAATCAAACCTGAATGAATCCGGATATAAGAAGCTTTATCCTGATTCATTAATCAGTTTAGAATCACCCTGAAGTTGAATCAACATCATAGGAGCTAGGATTAAGAAGTTATCCCACTTTGGACCCAAATGATTCCAGTTTTCCCTATTTGTAGATATGACAGTTTCTTCAAGTTTCTAATCATACCTGAATGAATACGGATATAAGAATCTATACCCTAACACTTTAATCAGTTTAGAATCACCCTTAAGTTGAATCAATATCATAGGAGCTAGGATTAAAAAGTTATCCCATTTTTGATCCAAGTAATTCCAGTTTACCCAGTTTGTAGATATGGAAGTTTCTACATGATTGTAATCAAACCTGAATGAATCCGGATATAAGAAGCTTTATACTGACTCATAAATCAGTTTAGAATCACCCTGAAGTTGAATCAATATCATAGGTGCTAGGATTAAGAAGTTATCCCACTTTGGACCCAAATGATTCCAGTTTTCCCTGTTTGTAGATATGGCAGTTTCTTCAAGTTTCTAATCATACCTGAATGAATCCGGATATAAGAATCTATATCCTGACACTTTAATCAGTTTAGAATCACCCTGAAGTTGAATCAATATCATAGGAGCTAGGATTAAGAAGTTATCCAACTTTGGAACCATGTGATTCCAGTTTACCCAGTTTGTAGATATGGAAGTTTCTACATGTTTGTAATCAAACCTGAATGAATCCGGATATAAGAAGCTTTATCCTGACTCATTAATCAGTTTAGAATAACCCTGAAGTTAAATCAATATCATAGGAGCTAGAATTAAGAAGTTATCCCACTTTGGACCCATGTGATTCCAGTTTACCCAGTTTGTAGATATGGAAGTTTCTACATGATTGTAATCAAACCTGAATGAATCCGGATATAAGAAGCTTTAACCTGATTCAATAATCAGTTTATAATCACCCTGAAGTTGAATCAACATCATAGGAGCTAGGATTAAGAAGTTATCCCACTTTGGACCCAAATGATTCCAGTTTACCCTGTTTGTAGAGATGGCAGTTTCTTCAACTTTCTAATCATACCTGAATGAATCCGGATATAAGAATCTATACCCTAACACTTTAATCAGTTTAGAATCACCCTTAAGTTGAATCAATATCATAGGAGCTAGGATTAAGAAGTTATCCAACTTTGGACTCAAATGATTCCAGTTTACCCAGTTTGTAGATATGGAAGTTTCTACATGATTGTAATCAAACCTGAATGAATCCGGATATAAGAAGCTTTATCCTGATTCATTAATCAGTTTAGAATCACCCTGAAGTTGAATCAACATCATAGGAGCTAGGATTAAGAAGTTATCCCACTTTGGACCCAAATGATTCCAGTTTACCCTGTTTGTAGAGATGGCAGCTTCTTCAACTTTCTAATCATACCTGAATGAATCCGGATATAAAAATCTATATCCTGACACTTTAATCAGTTTAGAATCACCCTGAAGTTGAATCAATATCATAGGAGCTAGGATTAAGAAGTTATCCAACTTTGGACCCAAATGATTCCAGTTTACCCAGTTTGTAGATATGGAAGTTTCTACATGATTGTAATCAAACCTGAATGAATCCGGATATAAGAAGCTTTATCCTGATTCATTAATCAGTTTAGAATCACCCTGAAGTTGAATCAACATCATAGGAGCAAGGATTAAGAAGTTATCCCACTTTGGACCCAAATGATTCCAGTTTACCCTGTTTGTAGAGATGGCAGTTTCTTCAACTTTCTAATCATACCTGAATGAATCCGGATATAAGAATCTATATCCTGACACTTTAATCAGTTTATAATCACCCTGAAGTTGAATCAATATCATAGGAGATAGGATTAAGAAGTTATCCAACTTTGGACCCAAATGATTCCAGTTTACCCAGTTTGTAGATATGGAAGTTTCTACATGATTGTAATCAAACCTGAATGAATCCGGATATAAGAAGCTTTATCCTGATTCATTAATCAGTTTAGAATCACCCTGAAGTTGAATCAACATCATAGGAGCTAGGATTAAGAAGTTATCCCACTTTGGACCCAAATGATTCCATTTTACCCTGTTTGTAGAGATGGCAGTTTCTTCAACTTTCTAATCATACCTGAATGAATCCGGATATAAGAATCTATATCCTGACACTTTAATCACCCTGAAGTTGAATCAATATCATAGGAGCTAGGATTAAGAAGTTATCCCACTTTGGACCCAAATGATTCCAGTTTTCCCTGTTTGTAGATATGGCAGTTTCTTCAAGTTGCTAATCATACCTGAATGAATCCGGATATAAGAATCTATATCCTGACACTTTAATCAGTTTAGAATCACCCTGAAGTTGTATCAATATCATAGGAGCTAGGATTAAGAAGTTATCCCACTTTGGACCCAAGTGATTCCAGTTTACCCAGTTTGTAGATATGGAAGTTTCTACAAGATTGTAATCAAACCTGAATGAATCCGGATATAAGAACCTTTATCCTGACTCATTAATCAGTTTAGAATCACCCTGAAGTTAAATCAATATCATAGGAGCTAGGATTAAAAAGTTATCCCATTTTTGATCCAAGTAATTCCAGTTTACCCAGTTTGTAGATATGGAAGTTTCTACATGATTGTAATCAAACCTGAATGAATCCGGATATAAGAAGCTTTATACTGACTCATAAATCAGTTTAGAATCACCCTGAAGTTGAATCAATATCATAGGTGCTAGGATTAAGAAGTTATCCCACTTTGGACCCAAATGATTCCAGTTTTCCCTGTTTGTAGATATGGCAGTTTCTTCAAGTTTCTAATCATACCTGAATGAATCCGGATATAAGAATCTATATCCTGACACTTTAATCAGTTTAGAATCACCCTGAAGTTGAATCAATATCATAGGAGCTAGGATTAAGAAGTTATCCAACTTTGGAACCATGTGATTCCAGTTTACCCAGTTTGTAGATATGGAAGTTTCTACATGTTTGTAATCAAACCTGAATGAATCCGGATATAAGAAGCTTTATCCTGACTCATTAATCAGTTTAGAATAACCCTGAAGTTAAATCAATATCATAGGAGCTAGAATTAAGAAGTTATCCCACTTTGGACCCATGTGATTCCAGTTTACCCAGTTTGTAGATATGGAAGTTTCTACATGATTGTAATCAAACCTGAATGAATCCGGATATAAGAAGCTTTAACCTGATTCAATAATCAGTTTAGAATCACCCTGAAGTTGAATCAACATCATAGGAGCTAGGATTAAGAAGTTATCCCACTTTGGACCCAAATGATTCCAGTTTACCCTGTTTGTAGAGATGGCAGTTTCTTCAACTTTCTAATCATACCTGAATGAATCCGGATATAAGAATCTATATCCTGACACTTTAATCAGTTTAGAATCACCCTTAAGTTGAATCAATATCATAGGAGCTAGGATTAAGAAGTTATCCAACTTTGGACCCAAATGATTCCAGTTTACCCAGTTTGTAGATATGGAAGTTTCTACATGATTGTAATCAAACCTGAATGAATCCGGATATAAGAAGCTTTATCCTGATTCATTAATCAGTTTAGAATCACCCTGAACTTGAATCAACATCATAGGAGCAAGGATTAAGAAGTTATCCCACTTTGGACCCAAATGATTCCAGTTTACCCTGTTTGTAGAGATGGCAGTTTCTTCAACTTTCTAATCATACCTGAATGAATCCGGATATAAGAATCTATATCCTGACACTTTAATCAGTTTAGAATCACCCTGAAGTTGAATCAATATCATAGGAGCTAGGATTAAGAAGTTATCCCACTTTGGACCCAAGTCATTCCAGTTTGTAGATATGGAAGTTTCTACATGATTGTAATCAAACCTGAATGAATCCGGATATAAGAAGCTTTATCCTGATTCATTAATCAGTTTAGAATCACCCTGAAGTTGAATCAACATCATAGGAGCTAGGATTAAGAAGTTATCCCACTTTGGACCCAAATGATTCCAGTTTTCCCTATTTGTAGATATGACAGTTTCTTCAAGTTTCTAATCATACCTGAATGAATACGGATATAAGAATCTATACCCTAACACTTTAATCAGTTTAGAATCACCCTTAAGTTGAATCAATATCATAGGAGCTAGGATTAAAAAGTTATCCCATTTTTGATCCAAGTAATTCCAGTTTACCCAGTTTGTAGATATGGAAGTTTCTACATGATTGTAATCAAACCTGAATGAATCCGGATATAAGAAGCTTTATACTGACTCATAAATCAGTTTAGAATCACCCTGAAGTTGAATCAATATCATAGGTGCTAGGATTAAGAAGTTATCCCACTTTGGACCCAAATGATTCCAGTTTTCCCTGTTTGTAGATATGGCAGTTTCTTCAAGTTTCTAATCATACCTGAATGAATCCGGATATAAGAATCTATATCCTGACACTTTAATCAGTTTAGAATCACCCTGAAGTTGAATCAATATCATAGGAGCTAGGATTAAGAAGTTATCCAACTTTGGAACCATGTGATTCCAGTTTACCCAGTTTGTAGATATGGAAGTTTCTACATGTTTGTAATCAAACCTGAATGAATCCGGATATAAGAAGCTTTATCCTGACTCATTAATCAGTTTAGAATAACCCTGAAGTTAAATCAATATCATAGGAGCTAGAATTAAGAAGTTATCCCACTTTGGACCCATGTGATTCCAGTTTACCCAGTTTGTAGATATGGAAGTTTCTACATGATTGTAATCAAACCTGAATGAATCCGGATATAAGAAGCTTTAACCTGATTCAATAATCAGTTTATAATCACCCTGAAGTTGAATCAACATCATAGGAGCTAGGATTAAGAAGTTATCCCACTTTGGACCCAAATGATTCCAGTTTACCCTGTTTGTAGAGATGGCAGTTTCTTCAACTTTCTAATCATACCTGAATGAATCCGGATATAAGAATCTATACCCTAACACTTTAATCAGTTTAGAATCACCCTTAAGTTGAATCAATATCATAGGAGCTAGGATTAAGAAGTTATCCAACTTTGGACTCAAATGATTCCAGTTTACCCAGTTTGTAGATATGGAAGTTTCTACATGATTGTAATCAAACCTGAATGAATCCGGATATAAGAAGCTTTATCCTGATTCATTAATCAGTTTAGAATCACCCTGAAGTTGAATCAACATCATAGGAGCTAGGATTAAGAAGTTATCCCACTTTGGACCCAAATGATTCCAGTTTACCCTGTTTGTAGAGATGGCAGCTTCTTCAACTTTCTAATCATACCTGAATGAATCCGGATATAAAAATCTATATCCTGACACTTTAATCAGTTTAGAATCACCCTGAAGTTGAATCAATATCATAGGAGCTAGGATTAAGAAGTTATCCAACTTTGGACCCAAATGATTCCAGTTTACCCAGTTTGTAGATATGGAAGTTTCTACATGATTGTAATCAAACCTGAATGAATCCGGATATAAGAAGCTTTATCCTGATTCATTAATCAGTTTAGAATCACCCTGAAGTTGAATCAACATCATAGGAGCAAGGATTAAGAAGTTATCCCACTTTGGACCCAAATGATTCCAGTTTACCCTGTTTGTAGAGATGGCAGTTTCTTCAACTTTCTAATCATACCTGAATGAATCCGGATATAAGAATCTATATCCTGACACTTTAATCAGTTTATAATCACCCTGAAGTTGAATCAATATCATAGGAGATAGGATTAAGAAGTTATCCAACTTTGGACCCAAATGATTCCAGTTTACCCAGTTTGTAGATATGGAAGTTTCTACATGATTGTAATCAAACCTGAATGAATCCGGATATAAGAAGCTTTATCCTGATTCATTAATCAGTTTAGAATCACCCTGAAGTTGAATCAACATCATAGGAGCTAGGATTAAGAAGTTATCCCACTTTGGACCCAAATGATTCCATTTTACCCTGTTTGTAGAGATGGCAGTTTCTTCAACTTTCTAATCATACCTGAATGAATCCGGATATAAGAATCTATATCCTGACACTTTAATCACCCTGAAGTTGAATCAATATCATAGGAGCTAGGATTAAGAAGTTATCCCACTTTGGACCCAAATGATTCCAGTTTTCCCTGTTTGTAGATATGGCAGTTTCTTCAAGTTGCTAATCATACCTGAATGAATCCGGATATAAGAATCTATATCCTGACACTTTAATCAGTTTAGAATCACCCTGAAGTTGTATCAATATCATAGGAGCTAGGATTAAGAAGTTATCCCACTTTGGACCCAAGTGATTCCAGTTTACCCAGTTTGTAGATATGGAAGTTTCTACAAGATTGTAATCAAACCTGAATGAATCCGGATATAAGAACCTTTATCCTGACTCATTAATCAGTTTAGAATCACCCTGAAGTTAAATCAATATCATAGGAGCTAGGATTAAAAAGTTATCCCATTTTTGATCCAAGTAATTCCAGTTTACCCAGTTTGTAGATATGGAAGTTTCTACATGATTGTAATCAAACCTGAATGAATCCGGATATAAGAAGCTTTATACTGACTCATAAATCAGTTTAGAATCACCCTGAAGTTGAATCAATATCATAGGTGCTAGGATTAAGAAGTTATCCCACTTTGGACCCAAATGATTCCAGTTTTCCCTGTTTGTAGATATGGCAGTTTCTTCAAGTTTCTAATCATACCTGAATGAATCCGGATATAAGAATCTATATCCTGACACTTTAATCAGTTTAGAATCACCCTGAAGTTGAATCAATATCATAGGAGCTAGGATTAAGAAGTTATCCAACTTTGGAACCATGTGATTCCAGTTTACCCAGTTTGTAGATATGGAAGTTTCTACATGTTTGTAATCAAACCTGAATGAATCCGGATATAAGAAGCTTTATCCTGACTCATTAATCAGTTTAGAATAACCCTGAAGTTAAATCAATATCATAGGAGCTAGAATTAAGAAGTTATCCCACTTTGGACCCATGTGATTCCAGTTTACCCAGTTTGTAGATATGGAAGTTTCTACATGATTGTAATCAAACCTGAATGAATCCGGATATAAGAAGCTTTAACCTGATTCAATAATCAGTTTAGAATCACCCTGAAGTTGAATCAACATCATAGGAGCTAGGATTAAGAAGTTATCCCACTTTGGACCCAAATGATTCCAGTTTACCCTGTTTGTAGAGATGGCAGTTTCTTCAACTTTCTAATCATACCTGAATGAATCCGGATATAAGAATCTATATCCTGACACTTTAATCAGTTTAGAATCACCCTTAAGTTGAATCAATATCATAGGAGCTAGGATTAAGAAGTTATCCAACTTTGGACCCAAATGATTCCAGTTTACCCAGTTTGTAGATATGGAAGTTTCTACATGATTGTAATCAAACCTGAATGAATCCGGATATAAGAAGCTTTATCCTGATTCATTAATCAGTTTAGAATCACCCTGAAGTTGAATCAACATCATAGGAGCAAGGATTAAGAAGTTATCCCACTTTGGACCCAAATGATTCCAGTTTACCCTGTTTGTAGAGATGGCAGTTTCTTCAACTTTCTAATCATACCTGAATGAATCCGGATATAAGAATCTATATCCTGACACTTTAATCAGTTTATAATCACCCTGAAGTTGAATCAATATCATAGGAGATAGGATTAAGAAGTTATCCAACTTTGGACCCAAATGATTCCAGTTAACCCAGTTTGTAGATATGGAAGTTTCTACATGATTGTAATCAAACCTGAATGAATCCGGATATAAGAAGCTTTATCCTGATTCATTAATCAGTTTAGAATCACCCTGAAGTTGAATCAACATCATAGGAGCTAGGATTAAGAAGTTATCCCACTTTGGACCCAAATGATTCCAGTTTACCATGTTTGTAGAGATGGCAGTTTCTTCAACTTTCTAATCATACCTGAATGAATCCGGATATAAGAATCTATATCCTGACACTTTAATCAGTTTAGAATCACCCTGAAGTTGAATCAATATCATAGGAGCTAGGATTAAGAAGTTATCCCACTTTGGACCCAAGTGATTCCAGTTTACCCAGTTTGTAGATATGGAAGTTTCTACATGATTGTAATCAAACCTGAATGAATCCGGATATAAGAAGCTTTATCCTGATTCATTAATCAGTTTAGAATCACCCTGAAGTTGAATCAACATCGTAGGAGCTAGGATTAAGAAGTTATCCCACTTTGGATCCAAATGATTCCAGTTTACCATGTTTGTAGAGATGGCAGTTTCTTCAACTTTCTAATCATACCTGAATGAATCCGGATATAAGAATCTATATCCTGACACTTTAATCAGTTTAGAATCACCCTGAAGTTTAATCAATATCATACTTGAAGAAACTGTCATATCAACAAACATGGTAAACTAGAATCGTTTTGGTCCAAAGTGGGATAACTTCTTAATCCTAGCTCCTATGATATTGATTCAACTTCAGGGTGATTCTAAACTGTTTAATGAGTCAGGCTAAAGCTTCTTAAATCCGGATTCATTCAGGTTTGATCAGAAACTTGAAGAAACTGTCATATATACAAACAGGGTAAACTGGAATCATAGGAGCTAGGATTAAGAAGTTATCCTACTTTGGACCCAAATGATTTCAGTTTACCCTCTTTGTAGATATGGCAGTTTCTTCAATTTTCTGATCAAACCAGAATGAATCCGGATATAAGAAGCTTTATCCTGGCTAATTAATTGTTTATAGTAGCATAATAGATTATGTTTTTCTTTACCCCGAAGTTTAATCAATATCATAGGAGCAAGGATTAAGAAGTTATCCCACTTTGGACCCAAACGATTCCAGTTTACCCTGTTTGTAGATATGGCAGTTTCTTCAAGTTTCTGATCAAACATGAATGAATCCGGATATAAGAAGCTTTATCCTGACTCATTAAACAGTAGTTGAATCAATATCAACTTTGGACCCAAATGATTCCAGTTTACCCTGTTTGTAGATATGGCAGTTTCTTCAAGTTTCTGATCAAACCTGAATGAATCCAGATATAAGAAGCTTTATCCTGACTCATTAATCTGTTTAGAATCACCCTGAAGTTGAATCAATATCATAGGAGCTCGGATTAAGAAGTTATCCCACTTTTGACCCAAATGATTCCAGTTTACCCTGTTTGTAGATATGGCAGTTTCTTCAATTTTCTGATCAAACCAGAATGAATCCGGATATAAGAAGCTTTATCCTGACTCATTAATCAGTTTAGAATCCCCCTGAAGTTGAATCAATATCATAGGAGCTAGGATTAAGAAGTTATCCCACTTTGGACCCATATGATTCCAGTTTACCCTGTTTGTAGAGATGGCAGTTTCTTCAAGTTTCTGATCAAACCTGAATGTATCCGGATATAAGAAGCTTTATCCTGACTCATTAATCAGTTTAGAATCACCCTGAAGTTGAATCAATATAATAGGAGCTAGGATTAAGAAGTTATCCAACTTTGGACCCAAATGATTCCAGTTTACCCAGTTTGTAGATATGGAAGTTTCTACATGATTGTGATCAAACCTGAATGAATCCGGATATAAGAAGCTTTATCCTGACTCATTAATCAGTTTAGAATCACCCTGAAGTTGAATAAACATCATAGGAGCTAGGATTAAGAAGTTATCCAACTTTGGATCCAAATGATTCCAGTTTACCCAGTTTGTAGATATGGAAGTTTCTACATGATTGTGATCAAACCTGAATGAATCCGGATATAAGAAGCTTTATCCTGACTCATTAATCAGTTTAGAATCACCCTGAAGTTAAATCAATATCATAGGAGCTAGGATTAAGAAGTTATCCCATTTTTGATCCAAGTAATTCCAGTTTACCCAGTTTGTAGATATGGAAGTTTCTACATGATTGTAATCAAACCTGAATGAATCCGGATATAAGAAGCTTTATACTGACTCATTAATCAGTTTAAAATCACCCTGAAGTTGAATCAATATCATAGGAGCTAGGATTAAGAAGTTATCCCACTTTGGACCCAAATGATTCCAGTTTTCCATGTTTGTAGATATGGCAGTTTCTTCAAGTTTCTAATCATACCTGAATGAATCCGGATATAAGAATCTATATCCTGACACTTCAATCAGTTTAGAATCACCCTGAAGTTGAATCAATATCATAGGAGCTAGGATTAAGAAGTTATCCAACTTTGGAACCATGTGATTCCAGTTTACCCAGTTTGTAGATATGGAAGTTTCTACATGTTTGTAATCAAACCTGAATGAATCCGGATATAAGAAGCTTTATCCTGACTCATTAATCAGTTTAAAATAACCCTGAAGTTAAATCAATATCATAGGAGCTAGAATTAAGAAGTTATCCCACTTTGGACCCATGTGATTCCAGTTTACCTAGTTTGTAGATATGGAAGTTTCTACATGATTGTAATCAAACCTGAATGAATCCGGATATAAGAAGCTTTAACCTGATTCAATAATCAGTTTAGAATCACCCTGAAGTTGAATCAACATCATAGGAGCTAGGATTAAGAAGTTATCCCACTTTGGACCCAAATGATTCCAGTTTACCCTGTTTGTAGAGATGGCAGTTTCTTCAACTTTCTAATCATACCTGAATGAATCCGGATATAAGAATCTATATCCTGACACTTTAATCAGTTTAGAATCACCCTGAAGTTGAATCAATATCATAGGAGCTAGTGTTGAACTGAGTAGAGTTATATATGTGTGAGGGAAGACTTGGTATGATCATGGGTTGAGATTGTGTGGAAAAGAGGAAAGGAAATGATTTAGGGTCGACCAGTCCGTACTGGACCGTACAAGTCCGTACCAGTCCGTACGGTCCGTACGGTACGAGGTCGACTAGTTCTTACCGCGGTAAAGGCAGTTTACCCGGATCGGCTTATCTTTGATCTTCTCACTATTCAGACCGAACCACTGTACATCCGACCGTTGGGAAAGGAAGAGCGCGCTGAAGCTGAGTATAGAGCTATGCTTAAGTTGACCAACGAGCTGGTATGGATCAAAGGGATACTGAAGCATTTGGAGATTGAGCAAGCCACACCAATGACTATGCATTGTGACAACCAGGCCGCAATCCACATTGCTACAAACTCAGTGTTTCATGAGAGAACCAAACACATTGAAGTTGATTGCCATAAGGTGAGGCAAATGATTGTCTTGGGAGTGATCTTGCCTTGTTACACTCGGAGTGAGGATCAGCTAGCAGATGTATTCACCAAGGCGGCTAGGCAGAAGGTCATGGAGTCTATCCATATCAGGTTAGAACTCATTGACCTGTCTCCTAAGAGCTAGTTTAAATACTCCCTTGATCATGGGATCTTTACTCTTTTCCTTATCAAGGTTTTGTCCCAAATGGGTTTTCTTTGGTAAGGTTTTTAATGAGGAAGATCTCATGGTCCTTCCAAGCTTGACTTGTTCCATATGGTCAAGCTTGAGGGGGAGTGTTGAACTGAGCAGAGTTATATATGTGTGAGGGAAGACTTGGTATGATCATGGGTTGAGATTGTGTGGAAAAGAGGAAAGGAAATGATTTAGGGTCGACCAGTCCGTACTGGACCGTACAAGTCCGTACCAGTCCGTACGGTCCGTACGGTACGAGGTCGACCAGTTCTTACCGCGGTAAAGGCAGTTTACCCGGATCGGCTTATCTTTGATCTTCTCACTATTCAGACCGAACCACTGTACATCCGACCGTTGGGAAAGGAAGAGCGCGTCTATGACAGGCTGGCCACAGGCTGGGAAGAAGAGACGCGCCCCAACAGTGCCTCCGGTACGTGTGGGAAGAGTGATTGGTTGCTTTACAACCTTATCTTTGACCACACATGCTTTAGCCTAATGAAAACCCTTGTAACCCTCTCATATATATTTGTAACCTCTGAGATTAATAATAAGTAACGAGTTTATCATTCTCTCTCTAGTCTCTCTCTAGTTCATCATGATTCTTAAAGTCTCTTAAACATCTTTAATCATGATTCTCACATAATCTCTCTCATTAATCTCTCTTAATCTCTCAATATACCTTATATTCTCTAAAATCTCATGGTATCAGAGCCTGGTTGGCGTTGGTATTGAGAGATCGCTTTTCATTTCTCTTGTTCTTGTGTTTGATTCTCTCTTGTTCTTGTGTTCTTGGCGGTTCGGATAAGTTTCGTTGATAAAGGTGGAAGCTTTTGGTTTGGTCCTTGAGTGCGTGTGTTCTTAAGGTCTGGTACTATTTTTTCTTCATTTTGGGTATCAAGTTTGAAGCTTTGAAGGCGTTCGTGGTTCGTGAGAAGCAAAGAGATGGATACAAACAACTTTAGCAAGCTCGTGACGGTTCCGGTTACTTTGAAAGGAGGTTCAAACTACTTGTTGTGGTCTCGGTTGGTAAAGACTGCTGTTGGGAGGTTAGGGTTGTGGAATCACATCACGGATGATGGTCCTCAGCCAGTGACCAATGTGGAGGAAGAAGAAAGTGGTGGGAAAGCCATTACGGTGGTTGATGCAAAGAAGTGGGTTCAAGAAGACTTGATGGTGCTTTCCGTGCTGCAAGCGTCCCTTGATGATCCCTCTTTGTGGAGGCATACAGCTACTGTGAGACTCCCAAACACTTGTGGGAAACTCTCTTGAAGAGATTTGGCAATGTTTCCAACATTAGCCGTGTGTTTGAGTTGAAGAGATCCATTGGTTTTGAAACAGGATGGAGGAGAGCTTACCAAACACAT
>JABCMI010000258.1:0-62281 GCA_026261945.1 Hirschfeldia incana
AAAACCTGAAAGAATCCGGATATAGAAGCTTTATCCTGACTAATTAATCAGTTTAGAATCACCCTGAAGTTGAATAATATCATAGGAGCTAGGATTAAGAAGTTATCCCACTTTGGACCCTAGTTGATTCCAGTTTACCCTGTTTGCAGATATGGCAGTTTTTTCAAGATTCTAATCAAACCTGAATGAATCAGGATATAAGAAGCTTTATCCTGACTCATTAATCAGTTTAGAATCATCCTTAAGTTGAATCAATATCAAGGAGCTAGGATTAAGAAGTTATCCCACTTTGGATCCATGATTCCAGTTTACCTTGTTTGTAGATATGGCAGTTTCTTCAAGTTTCCAATCAAACCTGAATGAATCCGGATATAAAAGCTTTATCCTGACTCAATAATCTTTTTAGAATCACCCTGAAGTTGAATCAATATCATAGGAGCTAGGATTAAGAAGTTATCCCCACTTTGGACCCAAATGATTCCAATTTACCTTGTTTGTAGATATGGCAGTTTCTTCAAGTTTCCAATCAAACCTGAATGAATCCGGATATATGGAGCTTTATCCTGACTGAATAATCAGTTTAGAATCACCCTGAAGTTGAATCAATATCAAAGGAGCTAGGATTAAAAAGTTATCCCACTTTGGACCCAAATGATTCCAGTTTACCTTGTTTGTAGATATGGCAGTTTCTTCAAGTTTCTTATAAACCTGAAAGAATCCGGATATAAGAAGCTTTATCATGACTCATTAATCAGTTTAGAATCACCCTGAAGTTGAATCAATATTATAGGAGCTAGGATTAAGAAGTTATCCCACTTTGGACCAAAATGCTTCCAGTTAACCCTTTCGTCGATATGGCAGTTTCTTCAAGTTTCTAATCAAACCTGAATGAATTCAGATATAAGAAGCTTTATCCTGACTCAATAATTAGTTTATAATCACCCTGAAGTTGAATCAATATCATAAGATCTAGGATTAAGAAGTTATCCCACTTTGGACCCAAATGATTCCAGTTTATCTTGTTTGTAGATATGGCAGTTTCTTCAAGTTTCCAATCAAACCTGAATGAATCCGGATATAAGAAGCATTATCCTGACTCATTAATCAGTTTAGAATCACCCTGAAGTTGAATCAATATCATAGGAGCTAGGATTAAGAAGTTATCCCACTTTGGACCTTAGTGATTCCAGTTTACCCTGTTTGTAGATATGGCAGTTTCTTCAAGATTCTTATAAACCTGAAAGAATCCGGATATAAGAAGCTTTATCCTGAAACATTAGTCAGTTTAGAATCACCCTGAAGTTGAATTAATATCATAGGAGCTAGGATTAAGAAGTTATCCCACTTTGGACCATAGTGATTCCAGTTTACCCTGTTTGCAGATATGGCAGTTTTTTCAAGATTCTAATCAAACCTGAATGAATCAGGCTATAAGAAGCTTTATCCTGACTCATTAATCAGTTTAGAATCATCCTTAAGTTGAATCAATATCAGAGGAGCTAGGATTAAGAAGTTATCCCACCTTGGATCCAAATGATTCTAGTTTACCTTGTTTGTAGATATGGCAGTTTCTTCAAGTTTCCAATCAAACCTGAATGAATCCGGATATAAGGAGCTTTATCCTGACTCAATAATCAGTTTAGAATCACCCTGAAGTTAAATCAATATCATAGGAGCTAGGATTAAGAAGTTATCCCACTTTGGACCCAAATGATTCCAGTTTACCCTTTTTGTAGATATGGCAGTTTCTTCAAGTTTTAAATCAAACCTGAATGAATCCGGATATAAGAAGCTTTATCCTGACTCATTAATCAGTTTAGAATCACCCTGAAGTTGAATCAATATCATAGGAGCTAGGATTAAGAAGTTATCCCACTTTGGACCCAAATGATTCCAGTTTAAAGAAGTTATCCCACTTTGGACCCAAATGATTCCAGTTTACCTTGTTTGTAGATATGGCGGTTTCTTCAAGTTTCCAATCAAACCTGAATGAATCCGGATATAAGAAGCATTATCCTGACTCATTAATCAGTTTAGAATCACCCTAAAGTTGAATCAATATCATAGGAGCTAGGATTAAGAAGTTATCCCACTTTGGACCCAAATGGTTCCAGTTTACCCTGTTTGTAGATATGGCAGTTTCTTCAAGATTTAAATCAAACCTGAATGAATCCGGATATAAGAAGCTTTATCCTGACTTATTAATCAGTTTAGAACCACCCTGAAGTTGAATCAATATCATAGGAGCTAGGATTAAGAAGTTATCCCACTTTGGACCCTAGTGATTCCAGTTTACCATGTTTGTAGATATGGCAGTTTCTTCAAGATTCTTATAAACCTGAAAGAATCCGGATATAAGAAGCTTAATCCTGACACATTAATCAGTTTAGAATCACCTTGAAGTTGAATTAATATCATAGGAGCTAGGATTAAGAAGTTATCCCACTTTGGACCCTAGTGATTCCAGTTTACCCTGTTTGTAAATATGGCAGTTTTTTCAAGATTCTAATCAAACCTGAATGAATCAGGATATAAGAAGCTTTATCCTGACTCATTAATCAGTTTATAATCATCCGTAAGTTGTATCAATATCAGAGGAGCTAGGATTAAGAAGTTATCCCACTTTGGATCCAAATGATTTCAGTTTACCTTGTTTTGTAGATATGGCAGTTTCTTCAAGTTTCCAATCAAACCTGAATGAATCCGGATATAAGGAGCTTTATCCCGACTCAATAATCAGTTTAGAATCACCCTGAAGTTGAATCAATATCATAGAAGCTAGGATTAAGAAGTTATCCCACTTTGGACCCAAATGATTCCAGTTTACCTTGTTTGTAGATATGGCAGTTTCTTCAAGTTTCCAATCAAACCTGAATGAATCCGGATATAAGGAGCTTTATCCTGACTCAATAATCAGTTTAGAATCACCCTGAAGTTGAATCAATATCATAGGAGCTAGGATTAAGAAGTTATCCCACTTTGGACCCAAATGATTTCAGTTTACCCTGTTTGTAGATATGGCAGTTTCTTCAAGTTTCTAATCAAACCTGAAAGAATCCGGATATAAGAAGCTTTATCCTGACTCATTAATCAGTTTAGAATCAAGCTGAAGTTGAATTAATATCATTGGAGCTAGGATTAAAAAGTTATCCCACTTTGGACCCTAGTGATTTTAGTTTACCCTGTTTGTAGATAAGGCAGTTTCTTCAAGATTCTAATCAAACCTGAATGAATCAGGATATAAGAAGCTTTATCCTGACTCATTAATCAGTTTAGAATCATCCTTAAGTTGAATCAATATCAGAGGAGCTAGGATTAAGAAGTTATCCCACTTTGGACCCAAATGATTCCAGTTTACCCTGTTTGTAGATATGGCAGTTTCTTCAAGATCTAAATCAAACCTGGATGAATCCGGATATAAGGAGCTGTATCCTGACTCAATAATCAGTTTAGAATCACCCTGAAGTTGAATCAATATAATAGGAGCTAGGATTAAGAAGTTATCCCACTTTGGACCCAAGTGATTCCAGTTTACCCTGTTTGTAGATATGGCAGTTTCGTTAAGTTTCTAATCAAACCTGAATGAATCCGGATATAAGAAGCTTTATCCTGACTCATTAATCAGTTTAGAATCACCCTGAAGTTGAATCAATATCATAGGAGTTAGGATTAAGAAGTTATCCCACTTTGGACCCTAGTGATTCCAGTTTACCATGTTTGTAGATATGGCAGTTTCTTCAAGATTCCAATCAAAACTGAATGAATCCGGATATAAGAAGCTTTATCCTGACTCATTAATCAGTTGAGAATCATCCTTAAGTTGAATCAATATCAGAGAAGCTAGGATTAAGAAGTTATCCCACTTTGGATCCAAATGATTCCAGTTTACCTTGATTGTAGATATGGCAGTTTCTTCAAGTTTCCAATCAAACCTTAATGAATCCGGATATAAGGAGCTTTATCCTGACTCAATAATCAGTTTAGAATCACCCTGAAGTTGAATCAATATCATAGGAGCTAGGATTAAGAAGTTATCCCACTTTGGACCCAAATGATTCCAGTTTACCTTGTTTAGTGATATGGCAGTTTCTTCAAGTTTCCAATCAAACCTGAATGAATCTGGATATAAGAAGCATTATCCTGACTCATTAATCAGCTTAGAATCACCCCAAATGATTCCAGTTTACCTGTTTGTAGATATGGCAGTTTCTTCAAGATTTAAATCAAACCTGAATGAATCCGGATATAAGAAGCTTTATCCTGACTTATTAATCAGTTTAGAATCACCCTGAATTTGAATTAAAATCATAGGAGCTAGGATTAAGAAGTTATCCCACTTTGGACCAAAGTGCTTCCAGTTTACCCTCTCGTAGATATGGCAGTTTCTTCAAGTTTCTAATCAAACCTGAATGAATTCGGATATAAGAAGTTTTATCCTGACTCAATAATTAGTTTATAATCACCCTGAAGTTGAATCAATATCATAGGATCTAGTATTAAGAAGTTATCCCACTTTGGACCCAAATGATTCCAGTTTACCCTGTTTGTAGATATGGCAGTTTCTTCAAGATTCTTATTAAACCTGAATGAATCCGGATATAAGAAGATTTATCCTGACTCATTAATCAGTTTAGAATCACCCTGAAGTTGAATCCATATCATAGGAGCTAGGATTAAGAAGTTATCCCACTTTGGACCCAAGTTATTCCAGTTTAACCTATTTGTAGATATGGCAGTTTCTTCAAGTTTCTAATCAAACGTGAAAGAATCTGGATATAAGAAGCTTTATCCTGACTCATTAATCAGTTTAGAATCACCCTGAAGTTGAATTAATATCATAGGAGCTAAGATTAAGAAGTTATCCCACTTTGGACCCTAGTGATTCCAGTTTACCCTGTTTGTAGATATGACAGTTTCTTCAAGATTCTAATAAAACCTGAATGAATCAGGATATAAGAAGCTTTATCCTGACTCATTAATCAGTTTAGAATCATCCTTAAGTTGAATCAATATCAGAGGAGCTAGGATTAAGAAGTTATCCCACTTTGGATCCAAATGATTCCAGTTTACCTTGTTTGTAGATATGGCAGTTTCTTCAAGTTTCCAATCAAACCTGAATGAATCCGGATATAAGGGGCTTTATCTGGACTCAATAATCAGTTTAGAATCACCCTGAAGTTGAATCAATATCATAGGAGCTAGGATTAAGAAGGTATCCCACTTTGGACCCAAGTGATTCCAGTTTACCCAGTTTGTAGATATGGAAGTTTCTACATGATTGCAATCAAATCTGAATGAATCCGGATATAAGAAGCTTTATCCTGACTCATTAATCAGTTTAGAATCATCCTTAAGTTGAATCAATATCAGAGGAGCTAGGATTAAGAAGTTATCCCACTTTGGATCCAAATGATTCCAGTTTACCCTGTTTGTAGATATGGCAGTTTCTTCAAGATCTAAATCAAACCTGAATGAATCCGGATATAAGAAGATTTATCCTGACTCATTAATCAGCTTAGAATCACCCTGAAGTTGAATCAATATCATAGGAGCTAGGATTAAGAAGTTATCCCACTTTGGACCCAAATGATTCCAGTTTACCCTGTTTGTAGATATGGCAGTTTCTTCAAGATCTAAATCAAACCTGAATGAATCCGGATATAAGAAGCTTTTCCTGACTCATTAATCAGTTTAGAATCACCCTGAAGTTGAATCAATATCATAGGAGCTAGGATTAAGAAGTTAACCCACTTTGGACCCAAATGATTCCAGTTTACCCTATTTGTAGATATGGCAGTTTCTTCAAGTTTCCAATCAAACCTGAATGAATCCGGATATAAGAAGCTTTATCCTGACTCATTAATCAGTTTAGAATCACCATGAAGTTGAATCAATATCATAGGAGCTAGGATTAAGAAGTTATCCCATTTTGGACCTAAGTGATTCCAGTTTACCCAGTTTGTAGATATGGAAGTTTCTACATGATTGTATTCAAACCTGAATAAATCCGGATATAAGAAGCTTTATCCTGACTCATTAATCAGTTTAGAATCACCCTGAAGTTGAATCAATATCATAGGAGCTAGGATTAAGAAGTTATCCAACATTGGACCCAAATGATTCAGTTTACCCTGTTTGTAGATATGGCAGTTTCTTCAAGATCTAAATCAAACCTGAATGAATCCGGATATAAGGAGCTTAATCCTGACTTGATAATCAGTTTAGAATCACCCTGAAGTTGAATCAATATCATAGGAGCTAGGATTAAGAAGTTATCCCACTTTGGACCCAAATGATTCCAGTTTACCTTGTTTGTAGATATGGCAGTTTCTTCAAGTTTCCAATCAAACCTGAATGAATCCGGATATAAGGAGCTTTATCCTGACTCATTAATCAGTTTAGAATCATCCTTAAGTTGAATCAATATCAGAGGAGCTAGGATTAAGAATTTATCCCACTTTGGATCCAAATGATTCCAGTTTACCTTGTTTGTAGATATGGCAGTTTCTTCAAGTTTCCAATCAAACCTGAATGAATCCGGATATAAGGAGCTTTATCCTGACTCAATAATCAGTTTAGAATCACCCTGAAGTTGAATCAATATCATAGGAGCTAGGATTAAGAAGTTATCCCACTTTGGATCCAAATGATTCCAGTTTACCTTGTTTGTAGATATGGCAGTTTCTTCAAGTTTCCAATCAAACCTGAATGAATCCGGATATAAGGAGCTTTATCCTGACTCAATAATCAGTTTAGAATCACTCTGAAGTTAAATCAATATAATAGGAGCTATGATATGATCATGGACCAGCATGTTGATCAAGATGAAGATCTGGAAGGGCTTCCTATTCTGGAAGGGCTTCCTGAAGATTTGGAAGGGCTTCCTGAATTTCCACAAGCTGAAGAATATGATGCCTTAGCCATTCCTGAAGGTTCCAACACTCGATCCAGAAGCAAGAAAGTCAAGGAAGCTATTGGAGGACTGATCCAGAAGAGTTTGATACATGAAGAACATCTTGAAGGAAGCTTGATACTTCAAGATACCCTTATCTCCTCCGAGCTATCTCACCATCAAGCTGAGTATTATCTAGGCTAGCAAGCTATGTGTGCTCTTTTCCTATTTGTGTTTTTGTCCCACTGGGTTTTGCATAAGTAGGTTTTTAATGAGGCCTTAGTCTTGCTACACATATCACCTAGATGATATCTCAAACTTTAGTCTATCTTTTATCCTAAGTTTTTATTTTTATTTCTACATTGATTAAAGGAGCCTGTTCCTTTAATCTGAAAGCCCTAGGAGCCTGTTCCTAGCTTTCACTATATATATGTACTAGTCGGCCAAACCTAATAACAAGCCTTCTTTCATTTTAAACCTTTGTGTTTTCTTCTCCCTTGCTTAATCGTGAGAGAGTGTCTGGTGTGTAGTATCCAGTCTGTTGGTGTGTAATATCCAACGCCCAAGGACTCTAGTGAGGTGTGTCATATCCGATCTAGTGTCTAGGAGTATCAAGAAGCCTTTCCGCAGCCTCTTGTGTCACCATTCGATCCACATGCCTTGAGAAACTTGAGTCTTTTGATTCGTTTCTGCAAGGATTATCCCATCTTTTCCAGAGCAGCATCCTAGGATCTCATTAAGTGGTATCAGAGCACTCTGGAAGGGGAGTTTCGATTTTCTCTTTTCATTTTCATCAGATCTGTTCATCTTCTATTACATCATTGCTAGATCTGTGTTCTTGTATTGTTACTCACTGGATCTGATCATTTTTATCATTAAGACTGTTAGATCTGTGGATTTCGTGATCAATATTGCTAGATCTAAGAGTTTCAAGCAGATTTTCAATAAAACTTTTCATATTCTCATCGATTTGGTTACAGATTTTCAAGATCTGAAAGTTTTATTGTGTTTGTGTGTCTCGATCTGTTGTTAGAATCATAGATCTGGATTTGTGTCATCTCATTTCATCATTTCATCATCTGTTTAAATCTGATCTGTGTTGTTTCTATTTTTGAGATTGATAAAGAGTTCAAATCGTCGCGTGTGTATCAAGTCTCATTTGCCGCTTTGATTTAAAATTTCTTGTTTCCATATTTAAATCTTTTTGTGTTTTTGATCTCTTTGAACTACTTACTGGCTGAGTTTTTCTCTTGTCTCAGGTGTCATGGCAGGAGATCAGAAAGGAAAACTCTCTAAGGATTATCTCAGCAGCAATAACAGAAGCAACTTTGCTGATCAAAAGCTGAAAATCCCTCTTTTCTTTGGAGATCCAGACCCTGCTGCATATGTGAAGTGGGAAGAGAAGGTGGAACTAGTTTTCAGTTGTCACCACTATACTGAAAAAAAGAAGGTTCAGATGGCTACTGCTGAGTTTGGAAGTTATGCTTTAAGCTGGTGGAATCACTTGAGAAGGTCCAGAAGACTTGAAGGAAGAGCATCGGTGGAAACATGGCATAAGCTGAGGACTTTGATGCGTAGAGAGTATGTTCCAAGACAGTACTACAAGGAAGTACTTCGAAAGCCATCTGAGACAAAGCTTTCTCCTTCAAAATCGGTTCCGAAACAACCTGACATCAAGAGATCACGTCCATCCAGTGATGGTTCATCAAGCAAGAAACCAACCTGTTGCAGCAAGGAGAAAACAGAAAAACAATCTTGGTTCAGTGAGGAGGATAAAAAGGAGTTGTCACAAGTGATAATGGATGCTTTCAAAAGGACCAACACAACACGTCCATCCAAAGCATCACCACACCAAGAACCGGCTACAACTGTCTCAGTACTCAAAAATGCAGAACCAGACTCACTTGCACCCATTCAAGAAGTTCATACCGAATCATCTATGGTAAAAGGAAAATCTGAGACAGAACAAGAGTGTTCTCTTTTCTTACCTCAGTCTGAATTTAATTTCAATAATTCCATTGATGAACTAACTTGTCTTGAACCGGTGCAACCGAGTAGCCTTGTTTCAGTGTCACAGGTTGCAAAAGAAGACTCAACAGAGAAAGAACCAGAGCAGTCAACACAAGGAAAAGATTTGGAACAGCAGAACAGCCTGCAATCAGAAGTCATCCCTAAATCCTTGTCTTATGACCTGCAAGAGCACTGTAAGGAATTTAATATGGTTGTCTCTGTGCCTGAAATGTTTGTTAAAGTGAGCAATGAAAATATAAAACGTTTTGGTCTTGAAAAGGTAAAAGATTTTTGTGTTTCAAAATCTGTTTTTGATAACATGTTTAAATCTTTTAAAGAACTTGAACCAGAAAACATCTTTGATCAAAAACGTTTTCAAAATCAAAATAAAAACATTTCTGGTCATATTTTGAGTCTTGATCAGTTTCTGAAGCATAATAAAAGTTTTAATCACAATGGAAAAGTTTTTGAGCTTAAATTGAAACAATCTGATTTCTGTTTTAAACCTTGTGATTCATTTGCTAGAACTGCAGAGAAGAGTTTTGTTTTCAACTATCCTAAGCATAAACTAGTCTCTGATAATTTTCTTGCATCCACATATGTCTTGAAAGAACCTAGGAAGTTGCAGGAACCAAAATTGCATCATGCTAGCACTAGGTTTGAAAATTTGAAGTCTGCAAGGTTCTCTGAGTTTGAGCTTGATTGTTTGTGTGCTAAAATTGATTATGAACGTGTGAACTTGTTTCTTGATGAAATATGGGTCTGCAATGTTTTCTTTGATATGCATAATAGATGGAGGAAACATACTGTTTTGTGCTTTGGAGACATTCTTGTCTACAATACTTTCTTTGATATGATAACCCACTTGACTTGTACAAAAGAAGCTGAGAAAGGTACAGGTGAAAAGAGGAGCAATAATGATCAGAGTACCAGTGATGAGTTCCTGGCTAAGATGGAGAAGCAACAAGCAAGCCTTGGAAGCTGTCTAGCCGCCAGTCTTGACATAGGAGCAGTTAGAGGACCATATCTCAACAACCACCAGGAATTATTCAACAAACTCGACTGCTATGGAAACTTAACTCATCAGGGTCTCACGTCGAATTGGAATCACATCCAAAGCTTCTCAGATGAAAGAGTTATGGGTTCTACAAGTCGGCTGATCCTCTGTGTGCTTTGTTTGAACTTTTCTGAGTTTAAAACATCTCAGTCCTATCTATGGCGACCAGGTGAGTATGCTAAGGTCTGTGATCATTTTTTCACTAGCTCTTTTATTATTGATGACACAGATATGATGCACTTGTTCTTGTCAAAAGTGTCATATGCAGATTATGATGAAGCTTGGAAGCATACAACAAGCAAGAACAAGCGTGAGGAAGATAAGAGATTCAAACCACCTGATCTGAAGCAGCATAGCCAACCAGACGTCCATGTCTTTATCCTCATCAAAGAATCACCTCCAGATGCAGCACACAAGCCCAAACCGAGCAGAAACAACTATGGGATAAGACTCTTGCTCTTTGATCAATTTTTATGTGCTAACTTGCTTTATCTCAATGTATCAGGTGTGAGGAATATATCAGGAGTATGGCGAGCTCAACATGAAGCAGATTTGAGGTCAAATCCTTTTCAAGAGGGAGGGGATGATATGATCATGGACCAGCATGTTGATCAAGATGAAGATCTGGAAGGGCTTCCTATTCTGGAAGGGCTTCCTGAAGATTTGGAAGGGCTTCCTGAATTTCCACAAGCTGAAGAATATGATGCCTTAGCCATTCCTGAAGGTTCCAACACTCGATCCAGAAGCAAGAAAGTCAAGGAAGCTATTGGAGGACTGATCCAGAAGAGTTTGATACATGAAGAACATCTTGAAGGAAGCTTGATACTTCAAGATACCCTTATCTCCTCCGAGCTATCTCACCATCAAGCTGAGTATTATCTAGGCTAGCAAGCTATGTGTGCTCTTTTCCTATTTGTGTTTTTGTCCCACTGGGTTTTGCATAAGTAGGTTTTTAATGAGGCCTTAGTCTTGCTACACATATCACCTAGATGATATCTCAAACTTTAGTCTATCTTTTATCCTAAGTTTTTATTTTTATTTCTACATTGATTAAAGGAGCCTGTTCCTTTAATCTGAAAGCCCTAGGAGCCTGTTCCTAGCTTTCACTATATATATGTACTAGTCGGCCAAACCTAATAACAAGCCTTCTTTCATTTTAAACCTTTGTGTTTTCTTCTCCCTTGCTTAATCGTGAGAGAGTGTCTGGTGTGTAGTATCCAGTCTGTTGGTGTGTAATATCCAACGCCCAAGGACTCTAGTGAGGTGTGTCATATCCGATCTAGTGTCTAGGAGTATCAAGAAGCCTTTCCGCAGCCTCTTGTGTCACCATTCGATCCACATGCCTTGAGAAACTTGAGTCTTTTGATTCGTTTCTGCAAGGATTATCCCATCTTTTCCAGAGCAGCATCCTAGGATCTCATTAAGCTAGGATTAAGAAGTTATCCCACTTTGGACCCAAATGATTCCAGTTTATCTTGTTGGTAGATATGGCAGTTTCTTCAAGTTTCCAATCAAACCTGAATGAATCCGGATATAAGAAGCATTATCCTGACTCATTAATCAGTTTAGAATCACCTTGAAGTTGAATCAATATCATAGGAGCTAGGATTAAAAAGTTATCCAATTTGGATCCAAATAATTCCAGTTTACCTTGTTTGTAGATATGGCAGTTTCTTCAAGTTTCCAATCAAACCTGAATGAATCCGGATTTAAGGAGCTTTATCCTGACTCAATAATCAGTTTAGAATCACCCTGAAGTTGAATCAATATCAAAGGAGCTAGGATTAAGAAGTTATCCCACTTTGGACCCAAATGATTCCAGTTTACCTTGTTTGTAGATATGGCAGTTTCTTCAAGTTTCCAATCAAACCTGAATGAATCCGGATATAAGGAGCTTTATCCTGACTCATTAATCAGTTTAGAATCATCCTTAAGTTGAATCAATATCAGAGGAGCTAGGATTAAGAAGTTATCCCACTTTGGATCCAAATGATTCCAGTTTACCTTGTTTGTAGATATGGCAGTTTCTTCAAGTTTCCAATCAAACCTGAATGAATCCGGATATAAGGAGCTTTATCCTGACTCAATAATCAGCTTAGAATCACCCTGAAGTTGAATCAATATCATAGGAGCTAGGATTAAGAAGTTATCCCACTTTGGATCCAAATGATTCCAGTTTACCTTGTTTGTAGATATGGCAGTTTCTTCAAGTTTCCAATCAAACCTGAATGAATCCGGATATAAGGAGCTTTATCCTGACTCAATAATCAGTTTAGAATCACCCTGAAATTGAATCAATATAATAGGAGCTAGGATTAAGAAGTTATCCCACTTTGGACCCAAATGATTCCAGTTTATCTTGTTGGTAGATATGGCAGTTTCTTCAAGTTTCCAATCAAACCTGAATGAATCCGGATATAAGAAGCATTATCCTGACTCATTAATCAGTTTAGAATCACCCTGAAGTTGAATCAATATCATAGGAGCTAGGATTAAGAAGTTATCCCACTTTGGATCCAAATGATTCCAGTTTACCTTGTTTGTAGATATGGCAGTTTCTTCAAGTTTCCAATCAAACCTGAATGAATCCGGATTTAAGGAGCTTTATCCTGACTCAATAATCAGTTTAGAATCACCCTGAAGTTGAATCAATATCATAGGAGCTAGGATTAAGAAGTTATCCCACTTTGGATCCAAATGATTCCAGTTTACCTTGTTTGTAGATATGGCAGTTTCTGTTAAACTGAGCTGTGGAGAATAAATAAAAGTTACTGTGGTAAAAATAAGTTACTGTGGTAAAGAGAGAGGGAGGACTTACCACAGGTAACTATATCTTAGACACATGATCTGATGCACTGTTGAGGAGAAGAGGAAGCACCTACAGTGCCAAAGGAAGAAGGATATGGGCGAACACTGTTGGAAAGGAAGAAGCTAGAAGTATATTCCTTTTAGATGCTAAGTGAAACCCTTGTAACACACTATTGCACACTGTTGTATTCCCTTCTATTTGTATGGGGCGCCCCCTTCTTGTTTCATTAATGAGAATTATTCAGTCTCTCTCTAATCTCTCTCTTGTTCTTAATCTCTAATCTCTCAATCTTCATTTAATCACCAGATTATAATTAAAATACTCTCAGATTATAAAAATATCATGGTATCAGAGCCTGGTTGCTCAAAAAGGGGAGAGTGATTTCTTTATTTTCTGGAAATGTTCTTGGGTGTTCTTGAGTGTTCTTGAGAGTTTTGGGGAGCTAGATCTTTAAAATTCTGGGTTGGTGTCTGTTTGTGTTTCTTTTGGAGAGTAAGCCTCAAGGGGGTTCCTTTAGATGATTGACACAGTTTGGAGAGTGGTCTAGCTTTCTTTTGGGGTCTGGCGAGTTGATCAGAGAGCTTGGAGAGGGCTTTTAAGCTAAAGATTGAGTCTTTGTGATTGATTGTGTGTTGCTGAGTTGTGTTCTTGATATCCCTGTGATTGGTTTGTTATTGATGGATTGTTGAGTTTCATTGATGGAGAAAAACAATTATAACAGGGAAATGAAGCAACTCAGATCAGAGACAACAAAGAAAGGAGGAGGAAGCCATTGTAGTATGGTTCTATGGATGAAAACAGCATTGGAGAGCTGTGGGATGTGGAGTAAGCAAGTAAAGGTGGGATCTTTGAAGGAGATAGCCACTGATGGGAGTGACAGTGTAAAGGTGGAGACTTTACAAGTAAAGGTGGGATCTTTGAAGGAGGTGGCCACTGATGGGAGGGTAAAGGTGAAGCCTTTACAAGAGATTGTTGCTGAGGAAGATCAGACAGTGAGGAAAATGAGTGTAGATCACTCTAGTCTTGAAGAAAGTACACTGCTTGAGAAGATTGAAGATGTTTATGAGGACAAGATCAATCTTAAGAGGGTGTATGGAGCCAAGGGGAGGATCTGTGGAGTGAAATCAAGAAGAGGAGGGGTTAATACCCATGTAATGAAGCTGCAACACTTGTGGGATGAGCTACAAGAGTTGAGGATCTATGTGGATGCTGCACCAAAGCAAGAAGTGATCTCAAAGCTTTTGGCGAGCATGGAGTCATCATATGGGTGGCTAGTAGAGATGGTTCTCAAGGGGGAACAACTTCAAGAAGTAGAGAAGATGTGTGGACTGGTAGAGAAGGCACACAAGGGGATGAGAGATAAACTATCTATGAGTAGGAGTGAGAGCTCATGGGGTCTAACTAGGCGTGAGGGCTTCTGGATGAAGAGGAGAGGCAGAATGGTTGCTAAGGAGTTTAGCAACATGATAAGGAGAAGAAAGAGAGTTGTGGGAGAGTGCAACTACTCTGCATATATGGGAGAGTCTATGGAGGACAGTGGGATCATGAGGAAGCTAAGGAACAAAGGAGAGGATGAGAGAGTTACTAAAGAGGAATGGGATGAGTTTGTAAAGTATGTGTATGCTTTGGCTACGACCCGGAGTCTGGGTGCTCCTGCCAAAGCATCCACATCTAGCAAACGCATTCTCATTGATTCTGGAGCAAGTCATCACATGATTAGTGACAGGAGCTTGCTAAGTGATATTAAGAGATCCAACAATGGGAGTGTGGAGATAGCTAATGGTACTAAGATTCCAATAGAGGGTGTTGGAAAGCTCCAATTGTTTGGTAAAGATTCTGATGCCTTCTATATGCCTCAGTTTGCTTCTAATTTACTATCAGTGAGGAGAGCAACAGTGGATCTTAGCTGCCAAGTAGTGTTCAGACCAAATGATGTTGAGTTTCAAGACTTGAAGACTGGAAAGGTTATTGGTAGAGGAGACAGCATGAATAACCTTTATCAGCTCCAATTGGATAAGATCTCTAAGCCATTTGATGCCTGGTGCTTGAGTAGTACTACTGAGAGGGTTGAGAGTACTACTTGGCATGCTAGATTGGGTCATCCTCATGCCCGTGCCATTGAGCTGATATTTCCTAATATGTCATTTAATCACTTGGAGTGTGAGGCATGCATATTAGGAAAGCATTGCAGGACAGTGTTTCCCACATCAAAGACAACTTATGAGAAGTGTTTTGATTTGGTACACTCGGATGTATGGACTGCTCCATGCATGTCTAGAGACAGCCAGAAGTATTTTGTGACTTTTATTGATGAGAAGTCCAAGTATACCTGGTTAACTTTGCTTCCATCAAAGGACAGGGTGTTGGAGGCGTTTATGAACTTCCAGGCATATGTATCTAATCAATACAATGCATCTGTGAAGATATTGAGGTCAGATAATGGAGGTGAATACATGAGTAATGCATTCAAGAGTCATCTAGCCAAACATGGGATTGTGCATCAAACTAGCTGTCCTTATACACCACAGCAGAATGGTGTAGCTGAGAGGAAGAACAGGCATTTGATGGAGGTTGCTAGGTCTATGATGTTTCATTCCAATGTTCCAAAGAGGTTTTGGGGAGATGCTGTGCAGACTGCTTGCTACCTTATCAACCGAGTTCCAACAAAGATATTGGGTGATCTGTCTCCTTTTGAAGTGTTGAATAAAAGCAAACCTTTTATTGATCATCTGAGGGTATTTGGGTGTGTGTGCTATGTGATGACACCAGGAGAACAGAGAAACAAGCTTGAGGCAAGGAGTACTAAAGCTATGTTTATTGGATATTCTATTACTCAAAAGGGATATAAGTGCTATGACCCTGAAGCAAGGAGGGTGATGGTATCTTGAGAAGTGAAATTTGTGGAATCAAAAGGATATTATGGAGAGAAAGAGTGGGAGAATCTGAAGGATTTGTCTCAGGCTCCATCTGATAGAGCAACAACACTGAGAGTGATGTTGGAGATGCTAGGGATAGGAGTGTCCCAGGATCCGCAATCTGGAAGAAGAGAGTCTTCTAACCAGCCTGGAGAAGCTGGAACAGCTCCTCTTGATCATGAGAGGGGGAATGGAACTGAATCTCATGAACCTGTGCAAAACCAAGAAGATTCAGGTCAACATGATCAAGAGGCTACAGTGGAAGTAGAGAGTGGTGCTCAGCCTGTTGGGGAAGAGCAGAGAGAGTCTACTGACTCAAATGGGAATGGTACTCAGTCTAGTGAAGAGTGGGAAGGAGAATCTAGTGGATCAGTGGAGAATGAAGTGAATGAGCCGCAAGTAGAGGAGATGGTTCAGCCATTAAGGAGGAGCACAAGGGAAAGGAGGGATCCTGCCAACTGGGTAAACACAAGAGTGTACTACAATGCCCAGGCTGTGGAGCATCCCTCCCAAGCTATGTGTTCCTTTGCAGAGTTTCCAGATGATCACATGGCCTTTACAGTAAGCTTGGATGAGAGCTATGTTCCAAGAACCTATGAGGAAGCTGTAGCTATCAAAGAGTGGAGAGAGTCAGTTGCTGATGAGGCTGGGGCTATGATTAAAAATGAGACTTGGTATGAGAGTGAGCTGCCTAAAGGGAAGAAGGCAGTGACAAGTAAATGGGTGTTTACAATTAAATTCTACCCTGATGGAAGAATAGAGAGGCGCAAGTCTAGACTGGTGGCAAGAGGGTTTACTCAGACATATGGTGAGGACTATGTTGAGACCTTTGCACCTGTGGCTAAACTTCATACCATCAGAATTGTCTTGTCTTTGGCTGTGAATCTTGAGTGGGATTTGTGGCAAATGGATGTGAAAAATGCATTTCTTCAAGGAGAGCTGGAAGATGAGGTATATATGCATCCACCACCAGGTCTTGAACATCTTGTCAAGAAGGGTAATGTGCTGAGGTTAAGGAAGGCAATCTATGGTCTTAAGCAGTCTCCAAGAGCGTGGTACAACAAGTTGAGCACTACACTGAATGGGAGAGGTTTCAGGAAGTCAGAATTGGATCATACCCTCTTTACCTTAACCACACCATCTGGTATTGTTGTGTTGCTGGTGTATGTGGATGATATTATCATCACAGGAAGTGATAAAGAAGAAATCAAAGCTACTAAGGAGTATCTTAAGGCAAGCTTTGAGATTAAAGATTTGGGAGAAATGAAGTACTTTCTTGGGATTGAGATATGCAGATCAAAGGAAGGGTTGTTTATGTCTCAAAGGAAGTATGTAATTGATCTCTTGAAGGGAGCTGATGCATATGGAGGAAAGACAGCGAAAATGCCAATGGAGGATGGTTACAAGGTTCCACGTGAGGGGGAGATAGAGGATAGCAAACCATTTCATGATCCTAAGCTGTACAGGAAGCTTGTAGGGAAGCTAATCTATCTCACCATTACAAGACCTGATGTGTGTTTTGCTGTGAATCAAGTGAGTCAACACATGCAAGTTCCTAAGGAGCACCATTGGAGAATGGTTGAAAGGATCTTGATGTATCTGAATGGGACTACTGGTCTTGGAGTTTGGATGGGATGTAACAAGAGTACTGAGGTTGTAGGCTATTGTGATGCTGATTGGGCTGGAGACAGATCTGACAGGAAATCAACCACAGGATATTGTACATTCATTGGTGGCAATCTTGTTACTTGGAAGAGCAAGAAGCAGAAGGTAGTATCTTGTTCAAGTGCTGAGGCTGAGTATAGAGCAATGCTGAAGCTTACAAATGAGTTGGTGTGGATAAAAGGGATTCTGAAGCATTTGGAGATTATTCAAGCAACTCCAATGACAATGCATTGTGATAATCAAGCAGCTATCCACATTGCATCTAACTCAGTGTTCCATGAGAGAACAAAGCATATTGAGGTTGATTGTCACAAGGTGAGGCAGATGATGATACTTGGAGTGATTCTACCCTGCTATACACGAAGTGAGGATCAGTTGGCTGATGTGTTTACAAAGGCAGCTAGGCAAAAGACAATGGAGTCCATTCATATCAGATTGGGGCTCATTGATCTTTCGCCTAAGAGCTAGTTCATACACTCTCCTGATCATGTGATTTCTACTCTTTCCTCATTAAGGTTTTGTCCCAATGGGTTTTCTTTAATGAGGTTTTAATGAGGGAAATCTCATGGTCATTCCAAGCTTGACTTGTTTCACATGGTCAAGCTTGAGGGGGAGTGTTAAACTGAGCTGTGGAGAATAAATAAAAGTTACTGTGGTAAAAATAAGTTACTGTGGTAAAGAGAGAGGGAGGACTTACCACAGGTAACTATATCTTAGACACATGATCTGATGCACTGTTGAGGAGAAGAGGAAGCACCTACAGTGCCAAAGGAAGAAGGATATGGGCGAACACTGTTGGAAAGGAAGAAGCTAGAAGTATATTCCTTTTAGATGCTAAGTGAAACCCTTGTAACACACTATTGCACACTGTTGTATTCCCTTCTATTTGTATGGGGCGCCCCCTTCTTGTTTCATTAATGAGAATTATTCAGTCTCTCTCTAATCTCTCTCTTGTTCTTAATCTCTAATCTCTCAATCTTCATTTAATCACCAGATTATAATTAAAATACTCTCAGATTATAAAAATATCAGTTTCTTCAAGTTTCCAATCAAACCTGAATGAATCCGGATATAAGGAGCTTTATCCTGACTCATTAATCAGTTTAGAATCATCCTTAAGTTGAATCAATATCAGAGGAGCTAGGATTAAGGAGTTATCCCACTTTGGATCCAAATGATTCCAGTTTACCTTGTTTGTAGATATGGCAGTTTCTTCAAGTTTCCAATCAAACCTGAATGAATCCGGATATAAGGAGCTTTATCCTGACTCAATAATCAGTTTAGAATCACCCTGAAGTTGAATCAATATCATAGGAGCTAGGATTAAGAAGTTATCCCACTTTGGATCCAAATGATTCCAGTTTACCTTGTTTGTAGATATGGCAGTTTCTTCAAGTTTCCAATCAAACCTGAATGAATCCGGATATAAGGAGCTTTATCCTGACTCGTTAATCAGTTTAGAATCATCCTTAAGTTGAATCAATATCAGAGGAGCTAGGATTTAGAAGTTATCCCACTTTGGACCCAAATGATTCCAGTTTATCTTGTTTGTAGATATGGCAGTTTCTTCAAGTTTCCAATCAAACCAGAATGAATCCGGATATAAGAAGCATTATCCTGACTCATTAATCAGTTTAGAATCACCCTGAAGTTGAATCAATATCATAGGAGCTAGGATTAAGAAGTTATCCCACTTTGGATCCAAATGATTCCAGTTTACCTTGTTTGTAGATATGGCAGTTTCTTCAAGTTTCCAATCAAACCTGAAAGAATCCGGATATATTTAGCGTTATCATGAAACATTAATCAGTTTAGAATTGTTAAGATGTGGTCAGGAGAGGCATAGAGTTTATGTTACAAGAAGAGAAATGGGTTGAGAAAGGAGTAGGGAAGCTAAAGAGGGAAAGTGCATATTTAGGGTAAGGTGGTAAGGGCAGTACGGACGGTACGGACCGACGGTACGGACTGCCTCGACCAACCTTACTCTTAAGAGTGGTTTCACTACATTTGGTGTTGGTGCAAAGTCAGGGTTTTGTGTACGGACTTACCATGTCCGTACACCTCAGTAACTAAGGTAAAACTTACCTTGGTCCGGAAGAAAGAAGAAGATGGTCGGAGACACCAATGGAAAGGGAAGGTTCGGACCAAGACCCATCTGAACGTTAGAAAGGAAGAAGCTCGTCCTCAACAGTTCATTCCAGGCTGTCAGAAGCGAGTGGCATCTAGTCAAGATGCCAAGAGCATCAAACGTGTGAAGGAGGGGATTGGACGAGCCGGTTCGGGACGCTCCACCAAATAGTGACTTTACATGCTTTACCATTTGAAAACCCTTGTCTCTCTTGTATATAAATACTTGTATGCCTCCTCTTGAAATGGTTAATGAAGTCTTTTGTATTCTTGAGTCTCTCCTACGGTTTTCTAAAACTTTTAAAGACATTTTCACACATTAATCTCTTAATCTCATCACCAATCTTCTTAATCTTTCTTATAATCTTTCACAACACTCAGATTAACTAAAAATAATATGGTATCAGAGTCAGGTTAGGAGATCTGAGTGCTTTTTCATTCTTGTGTTTTTAAAGATTCAAAGTTGGAATCTTTAGAAACAGTTTGGTCCCGGATCTTTAAAGAACAACACTGTCCTAGCTCAGTGGGTTCTTGGTGGTGTGTGTGGCGGTTCTTGTTCGTTGCTTTGAAGATTCAAAGGTTGAGTCTTTAAGGAGAGTAAAAGAGTCGTTACTTTGATACACTGTCCGAGCTCAGTGTGTAGTCTTTGGTACGTGTTGAGTTCTTTGGAGGTTCTACAAGATAAAGTTGTGTTCTTTGTGGGTTGTGAAGTCTGTCCGCTGTGTTCTTGGTTGTTCTAACTTCTCAATCTCAAGATACACTCAGTTAAAGACTAAAGGCGCGTCCTTTAAGCTTGTGAAGACTAAAGTTACTAGCTTTACTTAGTTTTGGGAATAAAAGGTGTTCCTTTGTTCGGTTAAAGTCTCAAGATGGATGATGGTGTAAGTGGAGGTCACTACAACATGAAGGTTGCAGTTAGTTTCAAAGGAAATAACTACTTGGTGTGGTCTCGGATGGTGAGAACCGCTGTGGGGAGTAAGAAGGGGCTGTGGAAGCACATTACTCCAGGAGAAGCTCCAAAGCTCTTAACTCAAGGAGAGGAGGGAGAGGAGGCTTCAACGGATGCATTAGAGAAGTGGCAACAAGAAGACATGCTGGTACTTTCTGTTCTACACGCTTCTCTTGAGCCAAGCATCTTGGATGCATATAGCTATTGTGAATCAGCTAAAGAGCTGTGGGATACTCTGAAGAAAGTGTATGGAATACATCTAATCTTAGCCGCGTGTTTGAGGTGAAGCTAGCTATCAACCAGTTGGTTCAAGAAGATGTTGAGTTCACTAAGCACTTGGGGAGATTCAGATCACTCTGGTCTGAATTGGAGATGTTAAGACCAAGTACTACTGATGCTGATGAGCTCAACAAACGGAGGGAACAAGATAAGGTGTTCGGATTGCTGTTGACATTGAATCCGGCATACAATGGGTTGATCATGAAGCTGCTGAGAGAAGATGACTTGCCTGACCTTGATACGGTGTGTGCAAGGATTCAAAGAGAGCAAGGGTCCATTGGCCTCTTTGGGAAGAAGGGAGACTTGGCGTTAGCAAATAAAGCCATGGATCAATCCGGACAAGGTGATACCACTGAACCACAAGCCAACAAGGCTACTCAAGGGAAGTATGAGAAGTTCAGTGGCACGTGTGATCACTGTAAGAAGCAAGGGCATAAGAAGAATCAATGTTGGATCCTTCACCCTCACTTGAAGCCGGCTAAATTCATGAAGGATAAGGAGGCAAGAGCTAATGTTTCCGAGGCTACAAGAGGAGGATCAGGTGTGGCAAGTACCAGTAAGAACCAGGATGTAAGAGGGCAAGCGGGAACAAGTGAAGAGAGGTCCTTGGTGGCATACTCCGGTGTTCCCAACAGCTACAACAACAATGATCACCAAGAATACCTCAAGAAGTCTGACCTTGACGCGCTGATCAAGCTCTTCAAGGATAATGGTAACACTTATGGGTATTCTTTTGGGGCTAAAATGGTAGAAAATTCATATGCAATGAGTAGACTTGATAGTATCACTGATCATGTGGATAATGCATTTATTCATCCTAGTATTGCTAAGATTGCTAGAATTGATCATTTGTTTAAACCATCTAGTATTCTTGCTCTCATTGCTAGTAATTGTTCTACTAAACCACTCATTGTTGATTCTGGTGCATCTCATCATATGATTAGTGATGTTACGTTAATTAAAGATGTTCTGCCTCATACTGGTCATGTCTTGATTGCTAATGGTGATAGGATTCCCATTAAAGGAATAGGAAAGCTGAAACTGTTTGATAAAGAGTCTAAAGCTTTATATATGCCTGATTTCACTTCTAATCTTTTATCTGTGAAAAGATGCACTACTGATTTACAATGCAATGTGATATTTACCCCTGAGGATGTGAAGTTTCAGGATATTAAAAGCAGCAAAGTGATTGGAAAAGGAGTTACCAAAGGAGATTTATACATGCTTGAAGACTTAGCTCCTGTTTCTAATATTAGCTGCTCGTTTACTTCAATTTCTGCTTCTAGTTTAAGTAAAAATGCATTGTGGCATGCTAGATTAGGACACCCTCACAATAAGGCTTTTAAATTGATGGTGCCAGGTGTTTCCTTTGAGAATAAAGATTGTGAAGCTTGTATTTTAGGCAAGCATTGTAAAACTGTGTTTCCAAACTCTAAAACGGTTTATGATAAATGTTTTGATCTTATTCACTCTGATGTTTGGACTGCTCCTTGTTTATCTAGAGAAAATCATAAGTATTATGTCATTTTCATTGATGAAAAATCCAAATACACCTGGTTAACCTTAATTCCAACCAAAGATAGGGTACTTGATGCATTTAAAAATTTTCAAGCTTATGTAACTAACCAATATCATGCCAAGATTAAGATTTTCAGGTCTGATAATGGTGGGGAATACACAGGAAATGCATTCAAGCAACATCTGGCACAGCATGGTATCTTGCACCAAACGAGCTGTCCATATACTCCTCAACAAAATGGCGTGGCAGAGAGGAAGAATAGACATCTCATGGAAGTGGCAAGAACACTTATGCTCCTCTGTAAGGTGCCTAAACGCTTCTGGGGTGATGATGTGGTTACTGCTTGTTATTTGATAAACAGGATTCCTACCTTGGTTCTACATGGGAAGGCTCCGTTTGAAGTTCTGAATCAGTACAAGCCAGTGGTGGATCACATGAGAGTGTTTGGGTGTCTTTGTTATGTGATGGTATCGGGTGAAATGAGAAACAAGTTGGAAGCAAGGAGTGTAAAAGCCATGTTTATTGGGTACTCTACAACTCAAAAGGGCTACAAATGTTATGATCCTGACACTAGGAGAGTGTTAGTATCCAGAGAAGTGAAGTTCATTGAAGATAGAGGGTATTATGAGGAGCAGAATCAGGAAGATTTGAAAGATCTTACTACGGATAGAGCTTCAGTGTTGAGAACAATTCTAGAGGGTCTTGGTATCAATACAACCCAAGATATCAGTGGAGGAAACTCAAGTGGATCAGGAGGATCAGTCCCCAATCAACCACAACAACAAGCTTCTCACCTTGATCATGAGGGGGGCAGTGAATCAAGAACACCAGGTCTAGTAAGCTCTAGTGGAGAAGAGAGCTCTGGTGATTCTCATGATCAAGGTGGATCAGATTCAAGGCATCAGGAGAGTGAGAACAGAGATAGGGATGTGAATGAGCATCCGGGAAGTGAAGCTGCTACAAGGGAGGAACCACAACCTCTAAGGCGAAGTGAGATGAGAGATCCATCAAATCCGGGAAGTGAAGCTGCTACAAGGGAGGAACCAGTTCCAGTTCAACCACAACCTCTAAGGCGAAGTGAGAGGATCAGGAGAGATCCATCAAATTGGGTGAACACTAGAGTATACTATAATGCTCAAGCCGTAGAACATCCATCTCAAGCAGTATGTTCATTTGCCGAGTATCCAGTGGAGCATAGAGCCTTTATGGTGAGTCTTGATGAGAGCTACTGATATGATCATGGACCAGCATGTTGATCAAGATAAAGATTTGGAAAGGGTTCCTATTCTGGAAGGACTTCCTGAAGACTTGGAAGGGCTTCCTAATCCGGAAGGGCTTCCTGAATTTCCACAAGCTGAAGAATATGATGCCTTAGCCATTTCTGAAGGTTCCAGCACTCGATCCAGAAGCAAGAAAGTCAAGGAAGCTATTGGAGGACTGATCCAGAAGTGTTTGATACATGAAGAATATCTTGAAGGAAGCTTGATACTTCAAGATACACTTATCTCCATCCGAGCTATCTCACCATCAAGCTGAGTATTGTCTAGGCTAGCAAGCTATGTGTGCTCTTTTCCTATTTGTGTTTTTGTCCCACTGGGTTTTGCATAAGTAGGTTTTTAATGAGGCCTTAGTCTTGCTACACATATCACCTAGATGATATCTCAAACTTTAGTATATCTATTATCCTAAGTTTTTATTTTATTTCTACATTGATTAAAGGAGCCTGTTCCTTTAATCTGAAAGCCCTAGGAGCCTGTTCCTAGCTTTCACTATATATATGTGTGTGTCGGCAACCCTAATAATAAGTCTTCTTTCATTTTGAAACCTTTGTGTTTTCTTCTCCCTTGCTTTATCGTGAGAGAGTGTCTGGTGTGTAATATCCAGTCTGTTGGTGTGTAATATCCAACGCCCAAGGGCTTTAGAGAGGTGTGTGATATCCGATCTAAGCCTAGGAGTATCAAGGAGCCTTTCCGCAGCCTCTTGTGTCACCATTCGATCCACATGCCTTGAGATTCTTGAGTCTTTTGATTCGTTTCTGCAAGGATTATCCCATCTTTTCCAGAGCAGCATCCTAGGATCTCATTAAGTGGTATCAGAGCACTCTGGAAGGGGAGTTTCGATTTTCTTTTATCATTTTCATCAGATCTGTTCTTCATCATCCATTTCATTGATAGATCTGTGTTCTTGTATTGTTACTCACTGGATCTGATCATTTTCATCATTAGGACTGTTGGATCTGTGGATTTTGTGAACAATATTACTAGATCTAAGAGTTTCAAGCAGATTTTCAATAAAACTTTTCATATTCTCATCGATTTTGTTAGAGGTTTTCAAGATCTGAAAGTTTTATTGTGTTTGTGTATCTCGATCTTTTTTTAGAATCATAGATCTGGATTTGTGTCATCTCATTTCATCATTTCATCATCTGTTTAAATCTGATCTGTGTTGTTTCTATTTTGAGATTGATAAAGAGTTCAAATCGTCGCGTGTGGATCAAGTTTCTTTGCCGCTTTGATTTCAAAATTTCTTGTTTCCATATTTGAATCATTTTTGTGTTTTTGATCTCTTTTGTGAACTGCTTACTGGCTTAATCTTGCTCTTGTCTCAGGTATCATGGCAGGAGATCAGAAGGGAAAACTCTCTAAGGATTATATCAGCAGCAATAAAAGAAGCAACTTTGCTGATCAAAAGCTGAAAATCCCTCTTTTCTTTGGAGATCCTGACCCTGCTGCATATATGAAGTGGGAAGAGAAGGTGGAACTGGTTTTCAGTTGTCACCACTATACTGAAAGAAAGAAGGTTCAGATGGCTACTGCAGAGTTTGCTAGTTATGCTTTAAGCTGGTGGAATCACTTGAGAAGGTCCAGAAGACTTGAAGGAAAAGAATCAGTAGAAACATGGCATAAGCTGAGGACTTTGATGCGTAGAGAATATGTTCCAAGATAGTACTACAAAGAAGTACTTCGAAAGCCATCTGAGACAAAGCTTTCTCCTTCAAAGTTGGTTCAGAAACAACCTGACATCAAGAGATCACGTCCATTCAGTGATATTGGTTCATCAATCAAGAAACCAACCTGTTGCAGCAAGGAGAAAACAGAAAAACAATCTTGGTTCAGTGAGGAGGATAAAAAGAAGTTGTCACAAGTAATAATGGATGCTTTCAAAAGGACCAACACATCACGTCCATCCATTGAAACCCAGCAGATGGAACCAGTTTCTACTGTCTCAGAACTCAATGTTGCAGAACCAGACTCAGGTGCACCAATTCAAGAAGTTCAAACCGAAACATCTATG
This sequence comes from Hirschfeldia incana, assembly GCA_026261945.1. NCBI lineage: Eukaryota > Viridiplantae > Streptophyta > Magnoliopsida > Brassicales > Brassicaceae > Hirschfeldia > Hirschfeldia incana. Next base: position 25,517 of record JABCMI010000258.1, read on the forward strand.
GAAGAGGAGAAGTCTGAGACAGAACAAGAGTTTTCTCTTCTTACCCCAGTCTGAATTTAATTTCAATAATTCTTTTGATGAACTAACTTGTTTTGAACCGGTGCAACCAAGTAGAATTGTTTCAGTGTCACAGGTTGCAAAAGAAGACTCAACAGAGAAAGAACCAGAGCAGTCAACACAAGGAAAAGATATGGAACAGCAGAACATCCTGCAATCAGAAGTCATTCCTAAATCCTTGTCTTATGACCTGCAAGAGTACTGTAAGGATTTTAATAAGGTTGTCTCTGTGCCTGAAATATTTGTTAAAGTGAGCACTGAAAATATAAACTGTTTTGGTCTTGAAAATGTAAAAGATTTTTGTGTATCAAAATCTGTTTTTTATAACATGTCTAAATCTTTTAAAGAACTTAAACCAGAAATTATCTTTGATCAAAAACATTTTCAAAATCAAAATAAAAACATTTCTGGTCATATTTTGAGTCTTGATCAGTTTCTGAAGCATAATAAAAGTTTTAATCACAATGGAAAAGTTTTTGAGCTTAATTTGAAACACTCTGATTGTTGTTTTAGAAAACCTTGTGATTTAATTGCTAGAGCTGAAGAGAAAAGTTTCTTTGTGAATTTTCCTAGGCATGAACTGATCCTTGATAATTCTTTTGCTTTTGCTAATGTATTGAATGAACCTAGGAAGTTGCAGGAACCAAATTTGCATCAGTCTGATTTTAGATTTAAATTTGTGAAATCTGCAAGTATCTCTGAGCTTGAGATTGATTGTTTGTGTGCTGAGAATGTTTATAAACGTGTGGGATTGTTCTTTGATGATATCTTAGTGTATAACACGTTCTTTGATAAACATATGGCACTTCTGAAACTTGAGATTAATGGTTCTGGCTGTATTGTTTTGTGTCTTGTGAATATTCTTGTCTACAATACTTTCTTTGACATGATAACCGACTTGACTTGTCCAAGAGAAGCTGAGAAAGGTACAGGTGAAAAGAGGAGCTATACTGATCAGTGTAATGATGAATCCTTGGCCAAGATGGAGACACAACAAGCAAACCTTGGAAGCTGTCTAGCCGCCAGTCTTGACATAGCAACAGTTAGAGGACCATATCTCAACAACCACCAGGAATTATTCAACAAACTCGACTGCTATGGAAACTTAACTCATCAGGGTCTCACTTCGAATTGGAATCACGTCCAAAGCTTCTCAGATGAAAGAGTTATGGGTTCTACAAGTCGGCTGATCCTCTGTGTGCTTTGTTTGAATTTTTCTGAGTTTAAAACATCTCAGTCCTATCTAGGGCGACCAGGTGAGTATGCTAAGGTCAGTGATCATGTTTTCATTAGCTCTTTTATTATTGATGACACAGATATGATGCACTTGTTCTTGTCAAAAGAGTCATATGCAGATTATGATGAAGCTTGGAAGCAATCAAAGAGAAAGAACAAGCATGAGGAAAACAATCGGTTTAAGCCACCTGATTTGAACAAGAACCAACATGTCCCTGGCTTCATACTCATTAAAGAAGCACCTCCTGATGCAACCTACCATCCAAAACCGAGCAAAAACCTCTTTGGGATAAGACTCTTACTCTTTGATAAATCTTCATATACTAACTTGCTTTGTTTCTTTGTTTGTGAATCAGGTTTGAGGAAAACATCAGGAGTATGGAGAGCTCAACATAAAGCAGATTTGAGGTCAAATCCTTTTCAAGAGGGAGGGGATGATATGATCATGGACCAGCATGTTGATCAAGATAAAGATTTGGAAAGGTTTCCTATTCTGGAAGGACTTCCTGAAGACTTGGAAGGGCTTCCTAATCCGGAAGGGCTTCCTGAATTTCCACAAGCTGAAGAATATGATGCCTTAGCCATTTCTGAAGGTTCCAGCACTCGATCCAGAAGCAAGAAACTCAAGGAAGCTATTGGAGGACTGATCCAGAAGTGTTTGATACATGAAGAATATCTTGAAGGAAGCTTGATACTTCAAGATACACTTATCTCCATCCGAGCTATCTCACCATCAAGCTGAGTATTGTCTAGGCTAGCAAGCTATGTGTGCTCTTTTCCTATTTGTGTTTTTGTCCCACTGGGTTTTGCATAAGTAGGTTTTTAATGAGGCCTTAGTCTTGCTACACATATCACCTAGATGATATCTCAAACTTTAGTATATCTATTATCCTAAGTTTTTATTTTATTTCTACATTGATTAAAGGAGCCTGTTCCTTTAATCTGAAAGCCCTAGGAGCCTGTTCCTAGCTTTCACTATATATATGTGTGTGTCGGCTGTTAAGATATGGTAAAAACAGTATGAGGCTTGATGTTTAAGGGAAGAGGAAGTCTTAAGAATGAGTTTGGATGAAGTGCAAAAATAGGGTGTACGGACCAGCCGTACAAGTGGTACGGACCAGTCCGTACAGTGGTCGAGACCGGGAAGAAGTTACTCGACCAGTTACCCGGGTAAATGGTAAACGGCTCCACTTTACTCTTTACCTGCACTATTGGAGATCAGACCATTGGGAAGAGCTTGCAAGCGTATCTGACAGGCTGGAAGAGGCTGTCAGAATATTCCCTAAAGATCCAAAGTGCTTCACACAAGGGAAGAAGCTAATTGGCTGCTTTTATCACTATTGGTTGACTTCACATGCTTTACCTTATCTTTAGACCTTGTAAACCCTTAACTCTTTGCTTTATATTGTAATGTGCCTCTCATTAATAAAAGTAACGAGTTTGAGTCTCTCTCTCTATTCTCTCCCTTATTCTTAATCTTAAATCTCTTAATCTTCATCTAATCACCAGATTATAATTAATCCCTCTCAAATCATAAAAATCTCATGGTATCAGAGCCTGGTTGCTCAAAGAGGAGAGAGTGATTTTTTGTTTTCTGGAAATTTTCTTAAATGTTCTTGAGTGTTCTTGAGTGTTCTTGAGAATTTTGGTGAGCTAGATCTTTAAAAATCTGAGTTGGTGTCTGTTGGTGTTTCTTTTGGAGAGTAAGCTTCAAGGAGGTTCCTTTAGATGATTGGCGACTTGGGAATGGTGATCTAGCTTGTGTGGAAGCTTGGCGAGGGTTAGAAATTGTTGGAGAAATTTCTAAGCCAAAGATTGTGACTTTGTGTGTTGGTTGTTGATCTATAGTTGTGGCTGTGTTCTTGATGAATTGTTGATTGTTATTGATGAGTATCAACAAGTATAACAGGGAGATGGAACATCTGAGATTCAAAACCAACAGGAATGAAGAGAGAAGAGAGGGAAAGGTTGATGGTGGATGGTTCTCACACACGAAAGAGACCTTGAAGGGGCTTGTGGCGTGGAGAAACCATGGAAAGGGGAAGCCTTTCAAGGGTAAAGCTGCTGAGGAAGATCAGACAGTGAGGGAAATGAGTATAGATCACTCTAGCCTTGGAGAAAGTATACTGCTTGAGAAGATTGAAGATGTTGGTGAGAACAAGATCAATCTTGGGAGAGTGTATGGAGTCAAGGGGAGGATCTGTGAAGTTAAATCAAGAAGAGGAGGGGTTAATACCCATGTAATGAAGCTGCAACACTTGTGGGATGAGCTACAAGGGTTGAGAACCCATGTGGATGGGAATGTTACACAAGAGCAAGAGGTGATCTCAAGGCTTTTGGCGAGTATGGAGTCATCATATGGATGGCTAGTAGAGATGGTTCTCAAGGGAGAACAACCTCTGGATGTGCAAGAGGCGTATGCACTGGTGGAGAGAGCACATAAGAGTATGCGGTATTGGTTAACCAGGAGTAAGAGTAAGAGCTTCCGGAGGAAGAGAAGTGGCAGAATGGTGGCTAAGAGGCTTAGCAACATACACATGAGCAGAAAGAGAGTTGTGGGAGAGTGCAACTACTCTGCTTATATGGGAGAGTCTATAGTGGAATCTCTAGAGGAAAGTGAGATTGTGAAGAAGATAAGAAGCAAAGGAGATGATGAGGGAATTACAAAGGGAGAATGGGATGAGTTAGTAAAGTATGTGTTTGCTTTGGCTACGACCCGGAGTCTGGGTGCTCCTGCCAAAGCATCCCACATCTAACAAACGCATCCTTATTGATTCTGGAGCAAGTCATCACATGATCAGTGATAAGAGCTTACTGAGTGATATTAAGAGATCCAATGGGAGTGTGGAGATAGCAAATGGTACTAAGATTCCAATAGAAGGTGTTGGAAAGCTCCAATTGTTTGGTAAAGACTCGGATGCTTTCTATATGCCTCAGTTTGCTTCAAACTTACTATCAGTAAGGAGAGCAACAGTGGACCTTAGCTGCCAAGTGGTATTCAGACCAAATGATGTTGAGTTCCAAGATTTAGAGACTGGAAAGGTGATTGGGAGAGGAGACAGCATGAACAACCTATACCAGCTCCAATTGGATAAGATCTCTAAGCCTTTTGATGCTTGGTGCTTGAGTAGTGCTACTGAGAAGACTGATAGTACTACTTGGCATGCAAGATTGGGTCATCCTCACGCCCGTGCAATGGAGCTGATACTTCCTAATATGGCATTTAATCACTTGGAGTGTGAGGCATGCATATTAGGAAAGCATTGCAGGACAGTGTTTCCCACGTCAAGTACAACCTATAAGCATTGCTTTGACCTGGTACATTCGGATGTATGGACTGCTCCATGCATGTCTAGAGACAGCCAGAAGTACTTTGTGACCTTCATTGATGAGAAGTCTAAGTATACTTGGATAACTTTGCTTCCATCAAAGGACAGGGTGTTGGAAGCCTTTATGAACTTCCAAGCATATGTATCCAACCAATACAATGCTTCTGTGAAGATATTGAGGTCAGATAATGGTGGTGAATACATGAGTAATGCATTCAAGAGTTATCTAGCCAAGCATGGGATTGTGCATCAAACTACATGTCCTTATACACCACAGCAGAATGGTGTAGCTGAGAGGAAGAACAGGCACTTGATGGAGGTTGCTAGATCTATGATGTTTCATGCCAACGTTCCAAAGAGGTTTTGGGGAGATGCTGTTCAGACTGCTTGCTATCTTATCAACCGGGTTCCAACAAAGATATTGGATGACTTGTCTCCGTTTGAAGTGTTGAACAAGAGCAAGCCGTTCCTTGATCATCTAAGAGTGTTTGGGTGTGTGTGCTATGTGATGACACCAGGAGAACAGAGAAACAAGCTTGAGGCAAGGAGTACTAAAGCTATGTTTATTGGATACTCTATTACTCAAAAGGGTTATAAATGCTATGATCCTGAAGCAAGGAGGGTGATGGTATCTAGAGAAGTAAAGTTCATTGAATCAAAAGGGTATTATGGAGAAAAGGAGTGGGAAAATTTGAAGGATTTGTCCCAGGCTCCATCTGATAGAGCAACAACACTGAGAGTGATGTTGGAGATGCTAGGGATAGGAGTGTCCCAGGATGCGAAACCTGGAAGTGGAGAGACTTCTAATCAGCCTGGTGAAGCTGGAACAACAACTCCTCTTGATCATGAGAGGGGGAATGGAACTGAATCTAGTGGTGAGCAGGTACAAAATCAAGGAGATTCAGAGTCAAGTCTGCATAATCAAGAGGTTACACAAGAAGATGATTCTCAATCTAGTGGTGAAGCTACTGATTCAGAAGAGAGTGGAGGAGAAGCCACTGGTTCATATGAGGGTGTAGTTCAGCCTGTTGAGTCAGAAAGACAAGAAGAAGAGCAGGTGGTTTTGTGGAGGAGTACACGGCAAAGGAGGGATCCTTCCAACTGGGTAAACACGCGAGTGTACTACAATGCCCAGGCTGTGGAGCATCCTTCCCAAGCTGTTTGCTCCTTTGCACAATATCCAGATGAACACTATAGCTTCATGGTGAGCCTAGATGAGAGTTTTGTGCCAAGAAGCTATGAGGAAGCAATGTTGATCCAAGAGTGGAGAGATTCAGTGAATGCTGAGGCAGATGCTATGATAAAGAATGATACCTGGTATGAGAGTGAATTGCCAAAAGGGAAGAGAGCTGTTTCAAGTAGATGGATCTTCACGATCAAGTATAAACCAGATGGAACTATTGATAGGAGGAAGACCAGATTGGTTGCTAGGGGATTCACTCAAACTTATGGAGAAGACTACATTGATACTTTTGCTCCTGTGGCCAAGTTACACACCATTCGGATTGTATTATCTCTTGCTGTGAATCTTGGCTGGGATCTTTGGCAAATGGATGTTAAGAATGCTTTCTTACAAGGTGAACTTGAAGATGAAGTCTATATGCTGCCTCCTCCTGGTTTGGAACACTTGGTGAAGAAGGGAAACGTTTTAAGACTTAAGAAAGCTATCTATGGTCTAAAACAGTCTCCAAGGGCGTGGTATCACAAATTGAGTACCACACTGAATGGAAGAGGCTTTGTGAAGTCAGAGCTAGATCACACGCTATTCACTCTAACTACACCAAGAGGGATAGTGGCTTTATTGGTGTATGTGGATGATATAATTATCACAGGGAGTGATAAGGAGGAGATAAGAGCTACTAAGGAGTTTCTGAAATCTGTGTTTGATATCAAAGACTTGGGAGAGATGAAATACTTTCTTGGGATTGAACTATGCAGATCTAAGGAGGGATTGTTCATTTCTCAAAGAAAGTATACTATGGACTTATTAAAGGAGGCAGGAGCCTATGGAGGGAAGACTGCTAAGATGCCTATGGAAGATGGGTATAAGATCCCACGTGAGGGGGAGCTTGAAGATAGTAAGCCATTTCATGATCCAAAGCAGTATAGGAAGCTTGTGGGAAAGCTCATATACCTTACCATCACACGGCCAGATATTTGTTTTGCTGTGAATCAAGTGAGCCAGCATATGCAAGTGCCTAAGGAACATCATTGGCGAATGGTTGAGAGGTTACTGATGTATCTTAATGGAACACAAAGCCTTGGTGTGTGGATGGGTTATAGTGGAAACACAGAGATTGTTGGGTATTGTGATGCAGATTGGGCAGGAGATAGAGCTGATAGAAGGTCTACTACTGGCTATTGCACGTTCATTGGTGGAAACTTGGTTACTTGGAAGAGTAAGAAACAAAAGGTGGTGTCTTGCTCTAGTGCAGAAGCTGAGTATAGAGCAATGCTGAAACTAACCAACGAATTGGTTTGGATCAAGGGGATCTTGAAACATTTGAAGATTGAGCAGTCTACACCAATGACCATGCATTGTGACAATCAAGCCGCCATCCATATTGCTTCAAACTCAGTGTTCCATGAGAGAACAAAGCATATAGAAGTTGATTGTCACAAGGTGAGGCAGATGATTGTGCTTGGAGTTACCCTACCATGCTATACAAGAAGTGAGGATCAGTTGGCTGATGTGTTCACCAAAGCAGCAAGGCAAAAGACAATGGAGTCCATTCATATCAGATTGGGGCTCATTGATCTTTCGCCTAAAGACTAGTCTATACACTCTCCTGATCATGTGATCTCTACTCTTTCCTCATTAAGGTTTTGTCCCACTGGGTTTTCTTTAATGAGGTTTTAATGAGGGAGATCTCATGGTCCTTCCAAGCTTGACTTGTTCCACATGGTCAAGCTTGAGGGGGAGTGTTAAGATATGGTAAAAACAGTATGAGGCTTGATGTTTAAGGGAAGAGGAAGTCTTAAGAATGAGTTTGGATGAAGTGCAAAAATAGGGTGTACGGACCAGCCGTACAAGTGGTACGGACCAGTCCGTACAGTGGTCGAGACCGGGAAGAAGTTACTCGACCAGTTACCCGGGTAAATGGTAAACGGCTCCACTTTACTCTTTACCTGCACTATTGGAGATCAGACCATTGGGAAGAGCTTGCAAGCGTATCTGACAGGCTGGAAGAGGCTGTCAGAATATTCCCTAAAGATCCAAAGTGCTTCACACAAGGGAAGAAGCTAATTGGCTGCTTTTATCACTATTGGTTGACTTCACATGCTTTACCTTATCTTTAGACCTTGTAAACCCTTAGCTCTTTGCTTTATATTGTAATGTGCCTCTCATTAATAAAAGTAACGAGTTTGAGTCTCTCTCTCTATTCTCTCCCTTATTCTTAATCTTAAATCTCTTAATCTTCATCTAATCACCAGATTATAATTAATCCCTCTCAAATCATAAAAATCTCATCGGCAACCCTAATAATAAGTCTTCTTTCATTTTGAAACCTTTGTGTTTTCTTCTCCCTTGCTTTATCGTGAGAGAGTGTCTGGTGTGTAATATCCAGTCTGTTGGTGTGTAATATCCAACGCCCAAGGGCTTTAGAGAGGTGTGTGATATCCGATCTAAGCCTAGGAGTATCAAGGAGCCTTTCCGCAGCCTCTTGTGTCACCATTCGATCCACATGCCTTGAGAAACTTGAGTCTTTTGATTCGTTTCTGCAAGGATTATCCCATCTTTTCCAGAGCAGCATCCTAGGATCTCATTAGCTACGTTCCAAGAAGCTATGAGGAAGCAGTTTTGATTCAAGAGTGGAGGGATTCAGTGAATGCAGAGGCTGATGCAATGATAAAGAATGACACATGGTATGAAAGTGAGTTACCAAAAGGGAAGAGAGCAGTGTCAAGTAGATGGATCTTCACCATTAAGTACAAGCCTGATGGGACAATTGATAGGAGGAAGACACGTCTAGTTGCAAGAGGGTTCACTCAAACCTATGGAGAGGATTACATTGATACATTTGCTCCAGTTGCCAAACTTCATACAGTGCGGATTGTTCTAGCTCTTGCTGTGAATCTTGGATGGGACTTGTGGCAAATGGATGTGAAGAATGCTTTCTTGCAAGGTGAACTTGAGGATGAGGTTTATATGATGCCTCCTCCTGGTCTTGAGCATCTGATGAAGAAAGGAAATGTATTGAGGCTTAAGAAGGCAATTTATGGTCTAAAGCAATCACCAAGAGCTTGGTACCATAAATTGAGCACGACATTGAATGGGAGAGGTTTTGTGAAATCTGAGCTTGACCACACACTGTTTACTCTCTCAACACCAAGAGGGATAGTTGCCTTATTGGTGTATGTTGATGACATAATTATCACAAGAAGTGATAAGGAGGAGATCAAAGCTACAAAGGAGTATCTGAAATCTGTGTTTGACATCAAGGATTTGGGGGAGATGAAATACTTTCTTGGGATAGAATTATGCAGATCCAAGGAAGGGTTATTCATCTCTCAAAGGAAGTATATTCTGGATCTTTTAAAGGAGTCAGGAGCTTATGGTGGAAGAACAGCAAAGATGCCTATGGAAGATGGGTATAAGGTTCCACGTGAGGGGGAGATTGAAGACAGCAAGGCGTTCCATGATCCTAAGCTATACAGGAAGCTGGTTGGCAAGCTAATCTATCTCACAATCACACGGCCTGACATTTGCTTTGCTGTGAATCAAGTAAGCCAACATATGCAAGCACCTAAGGATCATCATTGGCGTATGGTGGAGAGATTGCTTATGTATCTAAATGGAACACCAGATCAGGGAGTATGGATGGGTTGTAATGGCAGCACTGAAGTGGTTGGGTATTGTGATGCTGATTGGGCAGGAGACAGAGCTGATAGGAGATCTACAACAGGATATTGCACATTCATTGGTGGGAATCTTGTGACATGGAAGAGTAAGAAGCAGAAAGTGGTTTCATGCTCAAGTGCTGAGGCTGAGTATAGGGCAATGCTCAAACTTACAAATGAGCTTGTATGGATCAAGGGAATTCTGAAGCATCTAGAGATCATTCAAGCAACTCCTATGACCATGCATTGTGACAATCAAGCCGCCATCCATATTGCTTCAAACTCAGTGTTCCATGAGAGGACTAAGCCACATAGAGGTGGATTGTCACAAGGTGAGGCAGATGATTGTTCTTGGAGAGATCTTACCATGCTATACACGGAGTGAGGATCAGTTGGCTGATGTATTCACCAAGGCAGCTAGGCAAAAGACAATGGAGTCCATACACATCCGGTTAGGACTCATTGATCTTGGGCCTAAGGACTAGTCTATATACTCTCCTGATCATGTGAACTCTACTCTTTCCTCATTAAGATTTTGTCCCATTGGGTTTTCTTTAATGAGGTTTTAATGAGGGAGTTCTCATGGTCATTCCAAGCTTGACTTGTTCCACATGGTCAAGCTTGAGGGGGAGTGTTAAGATGTAGTCAGGAGAGGCATAGAGTTTGTGTTACAAGAAGAGAAATGGGTTGAGAAAGGAGTAGGGAAGCTAAAGAGGGAAAGTGCATATTTAGGGTAAGGTGGTACGGGCAGTACGGACGGTACGGACCGTACGGACCGACGGTACGGACTGCCTCGACCAACCTTACTCTTAAGAGTGGTTTCACTACATTTGGTGTTGGTGCAAAGTCAGGGTTTTGTGTACGGACTTACCATGTCCGTACACCTCAGTAACTAAGGTAAAACTTACCTTGGTCCGGAAGAAAGAAGAAGATGGTCGGAGACACCAATGGAAAGGGAAGGTTCGGACCAAGACCCATCCAAACGTTAGAAAGGAAGAAGCTCGTCCTCAACAGTTCATTCCAGGCTGTCAGAAGCGAGTGGCATCTAGTCAAGATGCCAAGAGCATCAAACGTGTGAAGGAGGGGATTGGACGAGCCGGTTCGGGACGCTCCACCAAATAGTGACTTTACATGCTTTACCATTTGAAAACCCTTGTCTCTCTTGTATATAAATACTTGTATGCCTCCTCTTGAAATGGTTAATGAAGTCTTTTGTATTCTTGAGTCTCTCTACGGTTTTCTAAAACTTTTAAAGACATTTTCACACATTAATCTCTTAATCTCATCACCAATCTTCTTAATCTTTCTTATAATCTTTCACAACACTCAGATTAACTAAAAATAATAAGAATCACCCTGAAGTTGAATTAATATCATAGGAGCTAGGATTAAGAAGTTATCCCACTTTGGACCCTAGTGATTCCAGTTTACCCTGTTTGCAGATATGTCAGTTTTTTTCAAGATTCTAATCAAACCTGAATGAATCAGGATATAAGAAGCTTTATCCTGAATCATTAATCAGTTTAGGATTATCCTTAAGTTGAATCAATATCAGAGGAGCTAGGATTAAGAAGTTATCCCACTTTGGATCCAAATTATTCCAGTTTATCTTGTTTGTTGATATGGCAGTTTCTTCAAGTTTCCAATCAAACCTGAATGAATCCGGATATAAGAAGCATTATCCTGACTCATTAATCAGTTTAGAATCACCCTGAAGTTGAATCAATATCATAGGAGCTAGGATTAAGAAGTTATCCCACTTTGGATCCAAATGATTCCAGTTTACCTTGTTTGTAGATATGGCAGTTTCTTCAAGTTTCCAATCAAACCTGAATGAATCCGGATATAAGGAGCTTTATCCTGACTCAATAATCAGTTTAGAATCACCCTGAAGTTGAATCAATATCATAGGAGCTAGGATTAAGAAGTTATCCCACTTTGGATCCAAATGATTCCAGTTTACCTTGTTTGTAGATATGGCAGTTTCTTCAAGTTTCCAATCAAACCTGAATGAATCCGGATATAAGGAGCTTTATCCTGACTCAATAATCAGTTTAGAATCACCCTGAAGTTGAATCAATATCATAGGACCTAGGATTAAGAAGTTATCCCACTTTGGATCCAAATGATTCCAGTTTACCTTGTTTGTAGATATGGCAGTTTCTTCAAGTTTCCAATCAAACCTGAATGAATCCGGATATAAGGAGCTTTATCCTGACTCAATAATCAGTTTAGAATCACCCTCAAGTTGAATCAATATCATAGGAGCTAGGATTAAGAAGTTATCCCACTTTGGATCCAAATGATTCCAGTTTACCTTGTTTGTAGATATGGCAGTTTCTTCAAGTTTCCAATCAAACCTGAATGAATCCGGATATAAGGAGCTTTATCCTGACTCATTAATCAGTTTAGAATCATCCTTAAGTTGAATCAATATCAGAGGAGCTAGGATTAAGAAGTTATCCCACTTTGGATCCAAATGATTCCAGTTTACCTTGTTTGTAGATATGGCAGTTTCTTCAAGTTTCCAATCAAACCTGAATGAATCCGGATATAAGGAGCTTTATCCTGACTCATTAATCAGTTTAGAATCATCCTTAAGTTGAATCAATATCAGAGGAGCTAGGATTAAGAAGTTATCCCACTTTGGATCCAAATGATTCCAGTTTACCTTGTTTGTAGATATGGCAGTTTCTTCAAGTTTCCAATCAAACCTGAATGAATCCGGATATAAGGAGCTTTATCCTGACTCATTAATCAGTTTAGAATCATCCTTAAGTTGAATCAATATCAGAGGAGCTAGGATTAAGAAGTTATCCCACTTTGGATCCAAATGATTCCAATTTACCTTGTTGGTAGATATGGCAGTTTCTTCAAGTTTCCAATCAAACCTGAATGAATCCTGATATAAGGAGTTTTATCCTGACTCATTAATCAGTTTAGAATCACCCTGAAGTTGAATCAATATCATAGGAGCTAGGATTAAGAAGTTATCCCACTTTGGATCCAAATGATTCCAGTTTACCTTGTTTGTAGATATGGCAGTTTCTTCAAGTTTCCAATCAAACCTGAATGAATCCGGATATAAGGAGCTTTATCCTGACTCATTAATCAGTTTAGAATCACCCTGAAGTTGAATCAATATCAGAGGAGCTAGGATTAAGAAGTTATCCCACTTTGGATCCAAATGATTCCAGTTTACCTTGTTTGTAGATATGGCAGTTTCTTCAAGTTTCCAATCAAACCTGAATGAATCCGGATATAAGGAGCTTTATCCTGACTCATTAATCAGTTTAGAATCACCCTGAAGTTGAATCAATATCAGAGGAGCTAGGATTAAGAAGTTATCCCACTTTGGATCCAAATGATTCCAGTTTACCTTGTTTGTAGATATGGCAGTTTCTTCAAGTTTCCAATCAAACCTGAATGAATCCGGATATAAGGAGCTTTATCCTGACTCAATAATCAGTTTAGAATCACCCTGAAGTTGAATCAATATCATAGGAGCTAGGATTAAGAAGTTATCCCACTTTGGATCCAAATGATTCCAGTTTACCTTGTTTGTAGATATGGCAGTTTCTTCAAGTTTCCAATCAAACCTAAATGAATCCGGATATAAGGAGCTTTATCCTGACTCAATAATCAGTTTAGAATCACCCTGAAGTTGAATCAATATCATAGGAGCTAGGATTAAGAAGTTATCCCACTTTGGATCCAAATGATTCCAGTTTACCTTGTTTGTAGATATGGCAGTTTCTTCAAGTTTCCAATCAAACCTGAATGAATCTGGATATAAGGAGCTTTATCCTGACTCATTAATCAGTTTAGAATCATCCTTAAGTTGAATCAATATCAGAGGAGCTAGGATTAAGAAGTTATCCCACTTTGGATCCAAATGATTCCAGTTTACCTTGTTTGTAGATATGGCAGTTTCTTCAAGTTTCCAATCAAACCTGAATGAATCCGGATATAAGGAGCTTTATCCTGACTCATTAATCAGTTTAGAATCATCCTTAAGTTGAATCAATATCAGAGGAGCTAGGATTAAGAAGTTATCCCACTTTGGATCCAAATGATTCCAGTTTACCTTGTTTGTAGATATGGCAGTTTCTTCAAGTTTCCAATCAAACCTGAATGAATCCGGATATAAGGAGCTTTATCCTGACTCATTAATCAGTTTAGAATCATCCTTAAGTTGAATCAATATCAGAGGAGCTAGGATTAAGAAGTTATCCCACTTTGGATCCAAATGATTTCAGTTTACCTTGTTTGTAGATATGGCAGTTTCTTCAAGTTTCCAATCTAACCTGAATGAATCCGGATATAAGGAGTTTTATCCTGACTCAATAATCAGTTTAGAATCACCCTGATGTTGAATCAATATAATAGGAGCTAGGATTAAGAAGTTATCCCACTTTGGATCCAAATGATTCCAGTTTACCTTGTTTGTAGATATGGCAGTTTCTTCAAGTTTCCAATCAAACCTGAATGAATCCGGATATAAGGAGCTTTATCCTGACTCAATAATCAGTTTAGAATCATCCTTAAGTTGAATCAATATAATAGGAGCTAGGATTAAGAAGTTATCCCACTTTGGACCCAAATGATTCCAGTTTATCTTGTTGGTAGATATGGCAGTTTCTTCAAGTTTCCAATCAAACCTGAATGAATCCGGATATAAGGAGCTTTATCCTGACTCATTAATCAGTTTAGAATCATCCTTAAGTTGAATCAATATCAGAGGAGCTAGGATTAAGAAGTTATCCCACTTTGGATCCAAATGATTCCAGTTTACCTTGTTTGTAGATATGGCAGTTTCTTCAAGTTTCCAATCAAACCTGAATGAATCCGGATATAAGGAGCTTTATCCTGACTCAATAATCAGTTTAGAATCACCCTGAAGTTGAATCAATATCATAGGACCTAGGATTAAGAAGTTATCCCACTTTGGATCCAAATGATTCCAGTTTACCTTGTTTGTAGATATGGCAGTTTCTTCAAGTTTCCAATCAAACCTGAATGAATCCGGATATAAGGAGCTTTATCCTGACTCAATAATCAGTTTAGAATCACCCTGAAGTTGAATCAATATCATAGGAGCTAGGATTAAGAAGTTATCCCACTTTGGATCCAAATGATTCCAGTTTACCTTGTTTGTAGATATGGCAGTTTCTTCAAGTTTCCAATCAAACCTGAATGAATCCGGATATAAGGAGCTTTATCCTGACTCATTAATCAGTTTAGAATCATCCTTAAGTTGAATCAATATCAGAGGAGCTAGGATTAAGAAGTTATCCCACTTTGGATCCAAATGATTCCAGTTTACCTTGTTTGTAGATATGGCAGTTTCTTCAAGTTTCCAATCAAACCTGAATGAATCCGGATATAAGGAGCTTTATCCTGACTCATTAATCAGTTTAGAATCATCCTTAAGTTGAATCAATATCAGAGGAGCTAGGATTAAGAAGTTATCCCACTTTGGATCCAAATGATTCCAGTTTACCTTGTTTGTAGATATGGCAGTTTCTTCAAGTTTCCAATCAAACCTGAATGAATCCGGATATAAGGAGCTTTATCCTGACTCATTAATCAGTTTAGAATCATCCTTAAGTTGAATCAATATCAGAGGAGCTAGGATTAAGAAGTTATCCCACTTTGGATCCAAATGATTCCAGTTTACCTTGTTGGTAGATATGGCAGTTTCTTCAAGTTTCCAATCAAACCTGAATGAATCCTGATATAAGGAGTTTTATCCTGACTCATTAATCAGTTTAGAATCACCCTGAAGTTGAATCAATATCATAGGAGCTAGGATTAAGAAGTTATCCCACTTTGGATCCAAATGATTCCAGTTTACCTTGTTTGTAGATATGGCAGTTTCTTCAAGTTTCCAATCAAACCTGAATGAATCCGGATATAAGGAGCTTTATCCTGACTCATTAATCAGTTTAGAATCACCCTGAAGTTGAATCAATATCAGAGGAGCTAGGATTAAGAAGTTATCCCACTTTGGATCCAAATGATTCCAGTTTACCTTGTTTGTAGATATGGCAGTTTCTTCAAGTTTCCAATCAAACCTGAATGAATCCGGATATAAGGAGCTTTATCCTGACTCATTAATCAGTTTAGAATCACCCTGAAGTTGAATCAATATCAGAGGAGCTAGGATTAAGAAGTTATCCCACTTTGGATCCAAATGATTCCAGTTTACCTTGTTTGTAGATATGGCAGTTTCTTCAAGTTTCCAATCAAACCTGAATGAATCCGGATATAAGGAGCTTTATCCTGACTCAATAATCAGTTTAGAATCACCCTGAAGTTGAATCAATATCATAGGAGCTAGGATTAAGAAGTTATCCCACTTTGGATCCAAATGATTCCAGTTTACCTTGTTTGTAGATATGGCAGTTTCTTCAAGTTTCCAATCAAACCTAAATGAATCCGGATATAAGGAGCTTTATCCTGACTCAATAATCAGTTTAGAATCACCCTGAAGTTGAATCAATATCAGAGGAGCTAGGATTAAGAAGTTATCCCACTTTGGATCCAAATGATTCCAGTTTACCTTGTTTGTAGATATGGCAGTTTCTTCAAGTTTCCAATCAAACCTGAATGAATCCGGATATAAGGAGCTTTATCCTGACTCATTAATCAGTTTAGAATCATCCTTAAGTTGAATCAATATCAGAGGAGCTAGGATTAAGAAGTTATCCCACTTTGGATCCAAATGATTCCAGTTTACCTTGTTTGTAGATATGGCAGTTTCTTCAAGTTTCCAATCAAACCTGAATGAATCCGGATATAAGGAGCTTTATCCTGACTCATTAATCAGTTTAGAATCATCCTTAAGTTGAATCAATATCAGAGGAGCTAGGATTAAGAAGTTATCCCACTTTGGATCCAAATGATTCCAGTTTACCTTGTTGGTAGATATGGCAGTTTCTTCAAGTTTCCAATCAAACCTGAATGAATCCTGATATAAGGAGTTTTATCCTGACTCATTAATCAGTTTAGAATCACCCTGAAGTTGAATCAATATCATAGGAGCTAGGATTAAGAAGTTATCCCACTTTGGATCCAAATGATTCCAGTTTACCTTGTTTGTAGATATGGCAGTTTCTTCAAGTTTCCAATCAAACCTGAATGAATCCGGATATAAGGAGCTTTATCCTGACTCATTAATCAGTTTAGAATCACCCTGAAGTTGAATCAATATCAGAGGAGCTAGGATTAAGAAGTTATCCCACTTTGGATCCAAATGATTCCAGTTTACCTTGTTTGTAGATATGGCAGTTTCTTCAAGTTTCCAATCAAACCTGAATGAATCCGGATATAAGGAGCTTTATCCTGACTCATTAATCAGTTTAGAATCACCCTGAAGTTGAATCAATATCAGAGGAGCTAGGATTAAGAAGTTATCCCACTTTGGATCCAAATAATTCCAGTTTACCTTGTTTGTAGATATGGCAGTTTCTTCAAGTTTCCAATCAAACCTGAATGAATCCGGATATAAGGAGCTTTATCCTGACTCAATAATCAGTTTAGAATCACCCTGAAGTTGAATCAATATCATAGGAGCTAGGATTAAGAAGTTATCCCACTTTGGATCCAAATGATTCCAGTTTACCTTGTTTGTAGATATGGCAGTTTCTTCAAGTTTCCAATCAAACCTAAATGAATCCGGATATAAGGAGCTTTATCCTGACTCAATAATCAGTTTAGAATCACCCTGAAGTTGAATCAATATCATAGGAGCTAGGATTAAGAAGTTATCCCACTTTGGATCCAAATGATTCCAGTTTACCTTGTTTGTAGATATGGCAGTTTCTTCAAGTTTCCAATCAAACCTGAATGAATCTGGATATAAGGAGCTTTATCCTGACTCATTAATCAGTTTAGAATCATCCTTAAGTTGAATCAATATCAGAGGAGCTAGGATTAAGAAGTTATCCCACTTTGGATCCAAATGATTCCAGTTTACCTTGTTTGTAGATATGGCAGTTTCTTCAAGTTTCCAATCAAACCTGAATGAATCCGGATATAAGGAGCTTTATCCTGACTCATTAATCAGTTTAGAATCATCCTTAAGTTGAATCAATATCAGAGGAGCTAGGATTAAGAAGTTATCCCACTTTGGATCCAAATGATTCCAGTTTACCTTGTTTGTAGATATGGCAGTTTCTTCAAGTTTCCAATCAAACCTGAATGAATCCGGATATAAGGAGCTTTATCCTGACTCATTAATCAGTTTAGAATCATCCTTAAGTTGAATCAATATCAGAGGAGCTAGGATTAAGAAGTTATCCCACTTTGGATCCAAATGATTTCAGTTTACCTTGTTTGTAGATATGGCAGTTTCTTCAAGTTTCCAATCAAACCTGAATGAATCCGGATATAAGGAGTTTTATCCTGACTCAATAATCAGTTTAGAATCACCCTGATGTTGAATCAATATCATAGGAGCTAGGATTAAGAAGTTATCCCACTTTGGATCCAAATGATTCCAGTTTACCTTGTTTGTAGATATGGCAGTTTCTTCAAGTTTCCAATCAAACCTGAATGAATCCGGATATAAGGAGCTTTATCCTGACTCAATTAATCAGTTTAGAATCATCCTTAAGTTGAATCAATATCAGAGGAGCTAGGATTAAGAAGTTATCCCACTTTGGATCCAAATGATTCCAGTTTACCTTGTTTGTAGATATGGCAGTTTCTTCAAGTTTCCAATCAAACCTGAATGAATCCGCGATATAAGGAGCTTTATCCTGACTCATTAATCAGTTTAGAATCATCCTTAAGTTGAATCAATATCAGAGGAGCTAGGATTAAGAAGTTATCCCACTTTGGATCCAAATGATTCCAGTTTACCTTGTTTGTAGATATGGCAGTTTCTTCAAGTTTCCAATCAAACCTGAATGAATCCGGATATAAGGAGCTTTATCCTGACTCATTAATCAGTTTAGAATCATCCTTAAGTTGAATCAATATCAGAGGAGCTAGGATTAAGAAGTTATCCCACTTTGGATCCAAATTATTCCAGTTTACCTTGTTTGTAGATATGGCAGTTTCTTCAAGTTTCCAATCAAACCTGAATGAATCCGGATATAAGGAGCTTTATCCTGACTCATTAATCAGTTTAGAATCACCCTGAAGTTGAATCAATATCATAGGAGCTAGGATTAAGAAGTTATCCCACTTTGGATCCAAATGATTCCAGTTTACCTTGTTTGTAGATATGGCAGTTTCTTCAAGTTTCCAATCAAACCTGAATGAATCCGGATATAAGGAGCTTTATCCTGACTCAATAATCAGTTTAGAATCACCCTGAAGTTGAATCAATATCATAGGAGCTAGGATTAAGAAGTTATCCCACTTTGGACCCAAATGATTCCAGTTTACCTTGTTTGTAGATATGGCAGTTTCTTCAAGTTTCCAATCAAACCTGAATGAATCCGGATATAAGGAGCTTTATCCTGACTCATTAATCAGTTTAGAATCACCCTGAAGTTGAATCAATATCATAGGAGCTAGGATTAAGAAGTTATCCCACTTTGGATCCAAATGATTCCAGTTTACCTTGTTTGTAGATATGGCAGTTTCTTCAAGTTTCCAATCAAACCTGAATGAATCCGGATATAAGGAGCTTTATCCTGACTCATTAATCAGTTTAGAATCACCCTGAAGTTGAATCAATATCATAGGAGCTAGGATTAAGAAGTTATCCCACTTTGGATCCAAATGATTCCAGTTTACCTTGTTTGTAGATATGGCAGTTTCTTCAAGTTTCCAATCAAACCTGAATGAATCCGGATATAAGGAGCTTTATCCTGACTCATTAATCAGTTTAGAATCACCCTGAAGTTGAATCAATATCAGAGGAGCTAGGATTAAGAAGTTATCCCACTTTGGATCCAAATGATTCCAGTTTACCTTGTTTGTAGATATGGCAGTTTCTTCAAGTTTCCAATCAAACCTGAATGAATCCGGATATAAGGAGCTTTATCCTGACTCAATAATCAGTTTAGAATCACCCTGAAGTTGAATCAATATCATAGGAGCTAGGATTAAGAAGTTATCCCACTTTGGATCCAAATGATTCCAGTTTACCTTGTTTGTAGATATGGCAGTTTCTTCAAGTTTCCAATCAAACCTGAATGAATCCGGATATAAGGAGCTTTATCCTGACTCAATAATCAGTTTAGAATCACCCTGAAGTTGAATCAATATCATAGGAGCTAGGATTAAGAAGTTATCCCACTTTGGATCCAAATGATTCCAGTTTACCTTGTTTGTAGATATGGCAGTTTCTTCAAGTTTCCAATCAAACCTGAATGAATCCGGATATAAGGAGCTTTATCCTGACTCATTAATCAGTTTAGAATCATCCTTAAGTTGAATCAATATCATAGGAGCTAGGATTAAGAAGTTATCCCACTTTGGATCCAAATGATTCCAGTTTACCTTGTTTGTAGATATGGCAGTTTCTTCAAGTTTCCAATCAAACCTGAATGAATCCGGATATAAGGAGCTTTATCCTGACTCATTAATCAGTTTAGAATCATCCTTAAGTTGAATCAATATCAGAGGAGCTAGGATTAAGAAGTTATCCCACTTTGGATCCAAATGATTCCAGTTTACCTTGTTTGTAGATATGGCAGTTTCTTCAAGTTTCCAATCAAACCTGAATGAATCCGGATATAAGGAGCTTTATCCTGACTCATTAATCAGTTTAGAATCACCCTGAAGTTGAATCAATATCATAGGAGCTAGGATTAAGAAGTTATCCCACTTTGGATCCAAATGATTCCAGTTTACCTTGTTTGTAGATATGGCAGTTTCTTCAAGTTTCCAATCAAACCTGAATGAATCCGGATATAAGGAGCTTTATCCTGACTCATTAATCAGTTTAGAATCACCCTGAAGTTGAATCAATATCATAGGAGCTAGGATTAAGAAGTTATCCCACTTTGGATCCAAATGATTCCAGTTTACCTTGTTTGTAGATATGGCAGTTTCTTCAAGTTTCCAATCAAACCTGAATGAATCCGGATATAAGGAGCTTTATCCTGACTCAATAATCAGTTTAGAATCACCCTGAAGTTGAATCAATATCATAGGAGCTAGGATTAAGAAGTTATCCCACTTTGGATCCAAATGATTCCAGTTTACCTTGTTTGTAGATATGGCAGTTTCTTCAAGTTTCCAATCAAACCTGAATGAATCCGGATATAAGGAGCTTTATCCTGACTCAATAATCAGTTTAGAATCACCCTGAAGTTGAATCAATATCATAGGAGCTAGGATTAAGAAGTTATCCCACTTTGGATCCAAATGATTCCAGTTTACCTTGTTTGTAGATATGGCAGTTTCTTCAAGTTTCCAATCAAACCTGAATGAATCCGGATATAAGGAGCTTTATCCTGACTCATTAATCAGTTTAGAATCATCCTTAAGTTGAATCAATATCAGAGGAGCTAGGATTAAGAAGTTATCCCACTTTGGATCCAAATGATTCCAGTTTACCTTGTTTGTAGATATGGCAGTTTCTTCAAGTTTCCAATCAAACCTGAATGAATCCGGATATAAGGAGCTTTATCCTGACTCATTAATCAGTTTAGAATCACCCTGAAGTTGAATCAATATCATAGGAGCTAGGATTAAGAAGTTATCCCACTTTGGATCCAAATGATTCCAGTTTACCTTGTTTGTAGATATGGCAGTTTCTTCAAGTTTCCAATCAAACCTGAATGAATCCGGATATAAGGAGCTTTATCCTGACTCATTAATCAGTTTAGAATCACCCTGAAGTTGAATCAATATCAGAGGAGCTAGGATTAAGAAGTTATCCCACTTTGGATCCAAATGATTCCAGTTTACCTTGTTTGTAGATATGGCAGTTTCTTCAAGTTTCCAATCAAACCTGAATGAATCCGGATATAAGGAGCTTTATCCTGACTCAATAATCAGTTTAGAATCACCCTGAAGTTGAATCAATATCATAGGAGCTAGGATTAAGAAGTTATCCCACTTTGGATCCAAATGATTCCAGTTTACCTTGTTTGTAGATATGGCAGTTTCTTCAAGTTTCCAATCAAACCTGAATGAATCCGGATATAAGGAGCTTTATCCTGACTCAATAATCAGTTTAGAATCACCCTGAAGTTGAATCAATATCATAGGAGCTAGGATTAAGAAGTTATCCCACTTTGGATCCAAATGATTCCAGTTTACCTTGTTTGTAGATATGGCAGTTTCTTCAAGTTTCCAATCAAACCTGAATGAATCCGGATATAAGGAGCTTTATCCTGACTCATTAATCAGTTTAGAATCACCCTGAAGTTGAATCAATATCATAGGAGCTAGGATTAAGAAGTTATCCCACTTTGGATCCAAATGATTCCAGTTTACCTTGTTTGTAGATATGGCAGTTTCTTCAAGTTTCCAATCAAACCTGAATGAATCCGGATATAAGGAGCTTTATCCTGACTCATTAATCAGTTTAGAATCATCCTGAAGTTGAATCAATATCATAGGAGCTAGGATTAAGAAGTTATCCCACTTTGGATCCAAATGATTCCAGTTTACCTTGTTTGTAGATATGGCAGTTTCTTCAAGTTTCCAATCAAACCTGAATGAATCCGGATATAAGGAGCTTTATCCTGACTCATTAATCAGTTTAGAATCACCCTGAAGTTGAATCAATATCATAGGAGCTAGGATTAAGAAGTTATCCCACTTTGGATCCAAATGATTCCAGTTTACCTTGTTTGTAGATATGGCAGTTTCTTCAAGTTTCCAATCAAACCTGAATGAATCCGGATATAAGGAGCTTTATCCTGACTCAATAATCAGTTTAGAATCACCCTGAAGTTGAATCAATATCATAGGAGCTAGGATTAAGAAGTTATCCCACTTTGGATCCAAATGATTCCAGTTTACCTTGTTTGTAGATATGGCAGTTTCTTCAAGTTTCCAATCAAACCTGAATGAATCCGGATATAAGGAGCTTTATCCTGACTCAATAATCAGTTTAGAATCACCCTGAAGTTGAATCAATATCATAGGAGCTAGGATTAAGAAGTTATCCCACTTTGGATCCAAATGATTCCAGTTTACCTTGTTTGTAGATATGGCAGTTTCTTCAAGTTTCCAATCAAACCTGAATGAATCCGGATATAAGGAGCTTTATCCTGACTCATAATCAGTTTAGAATCACCCTGAAGTTGAATCAATATCATAGGAGCTAGGATTAAGAAGTTATCCCACTTTGGATCCAAATGATTCCAGTTTACCTTGTTTGTAGATATGGCAGTTTCTTCAAGTTTCCAATCAAACCTGAATGAATCCGGATATAAGGAGCTTTATCCTGACTCATTAATCAGTTTAGAATCATCCTTAAGTTGAATCAATATCAGAGGAGCTAGGATTAAGAAGTTATCCCACTTTGGATCCAAATGATTCCAGTTTACCTTGTTTGTAGATATGGCAGTTTCTTCAAGTTTCCAATCAAACCTGAATGAATCCGGATATAAGGAGCTTTATCCTGACTCATTAATCAGTTTAGAATCATCCTTAAGTTGAATCAATATCAGAGGAGCTAGGATTAAGAAGTTATCCCACTTTGGATCCAAATGATTCCAGTTTACCTTGTTTGTAGATATGGCAGTTTCTTCAAGTTTCCAATCAAACCTGAATGAATCCGGATATAAGGAGCTTTATCCTGACTCATTAATCAGTTTAGAATCATCCTGAAGTTGAATCAATATCAGAGGAGCTAGGATTAAGAAGTTATCCCACTTTGGATCCAAATGATTCCAGTTTACCTTGTTTGTAGATATGGCAGTTTCTTCAAGTTTCCAATCAAACCTGAATGAATCCGGATATAAGGAGCTTTATCCTGACTCAATAATCAGTTTAGAATCACCCTGAAGTTGAATCAATATAATAGGAGCTAGGATTAAGAAGTTATCCCACTTTGGATCCAAATGATTCCAGTTTACCTTGTTTGTAGATATGGCAGTTTCTTCAAGTTTCCAATCAAACCTGAATGAATCCGGATATAAGGAGCTTTATCCTGACTCAATAATCAGTTTAGAATCATCCTGAAGTTGAATCAATATCATAGGAGCTAGGATTAAGAAGTTATCCCACTTTGGACCCAAATGATTCCAGTTTACCTTGTTTGTAGATATGGCAGTTTCTTCAAGTTTCCAATCAAACCTGAATGAATCCGGATATAAGGAGCTTTATCCTGACTCATTAATCAGTTTAGAATCATCCTTAAGTTGAATCAATATCATAGGAGCTAGGATTAAGAAGTTATCCCACTTTGGATCCAAATGATTCCAGTTTACCTTGTTTGTAGATATGGCAGTTTCTTCAAGTTTCCAATCAAACCTGAATGAATCCGGATATAAGGAGTTTTATCCTGACTCATTAATCAGTTTAGAATCACCCTGAAGTTGAATCAATATCATAGGAGCTAGGATTAAGAAGTTATCCCACTTTGGATCCAAATGATTCCAGTTTACCTTGTTTGTAGATATGGCAGTTTCTTCAAGTTTCCAATCAAACCTGAATGAATCCGGATATAAGGAGCTTTATCCTGACTCATTAATCAGTTTAGAATCACCCTGAAGTTGAATCAATATCATAGGAGCTAGGATTAAGAAGTTATCCCACTTTGGATCCAAATGATTCCAGTTTACCTTGTTTGTAGATATGGCAGTTTCTTCAAGTTTCCAATCAAACCTGAATGAATCCGGATATAAGGAGCTTTATCCTGACTCAATAATCAGTTTAGAATCACCCTGAAGTTGAATCAATATCATAGGAGCTAGGATTAAGAAGTTATCCCACTTTGGATCCAAATGATTCCAGTTTACCTTGTTTGTAGATATGGCAGTTTCTTCAAGTTTCCAATCAAACCTGAATGAATCCGGATATAAGGAGCTTTATCCTGACTCAATAATCAGTTTAGAATCACCCTGAAGTTGAATCAATATCATAGGAGCTAGGATTAAGAAGTTATCCCACTTTGGATCCAAATGATTCCAGTTTACCTTGTTTGTAGATATGGCAGTTTCTTCAAGTTTCCAATCAAACCTGAATGAATCCGGATATAAGGAGCTTTATCCTGACTCAATATGTTAAACTGAGCTGTGGAGAATAAATAAAAGTTACTGTGGTAAAAATAAGTTACTGTGGTAAAGAGAGAGGGAGAACTTACCACAGGTAACTATATCTTAGACACATGATCTGATGCACTGTTGAGGAGAAGAGGAAGCACCTACAGTGCCAAAGGAAGAGGGGAAGGGGCACACACTATTGCACATTGTTGGAAAGGAAGAAGCTAGGAGTATATTCCATTTAGATGCTAAGTGAAACCCTTGTAACACACTGTTGTATTCCCTTGTTTCTCTTGTATTTGTATTGGGGCGCCTCCCTCTTATTCATTAATGAGAATTCTTTCAGTCTCTCTCTAGTCTCTCTCTTGTTCTTCATTTTCAGATTCTCTCAATGTCAAATTAAATCATTAATCACTTTCTAAACATAAAAATGTCATGGTATCAGAGCCTGGTTCATTCAAAAGGGGGGAGAGTGATTTCTTTTTCAAATTGTTCTTGAGTGTTCTTGAGTGTTCTTGAGAGTTCTTGAGCTAGATCTTTAAAATTTTTAAGTTTGTCTCTGTTGGTGTTTCTTTTGGAAGACAAGCTTCAAGAGGGTTCCTTTAGGTGATTCACAAACTTTAGAGAGAGATCTAGTTTCATTTCCTGTCTGGCGAGTTGATGCATTCTGGTTGAGAGAGTTTTTAAGCTAAAGCTTGAGTCTTTGTGGTTGTTTGTGGGTTGCTGAGTTGTGTGTTGATATCTCTGTGATTGTTTTGTGATTGATGGATAAAAACAATTATAACAGGGAGATGAAGCAACTTAGATCAGAGACAACTAAGTTTGAGGAGGAGAAAGGAGGAGGAAACCATTGTAGTGTGGTTATCTGGATGAAGACAGCTTTGGAGAGCTGTGGTATGTGGAGGAAGCAAGTAAAGGTGGGATCTTTGAAGGAGATAGCCACTGATGGGAGTGACAGTGTAAAGGAGGAGCCTTTACAAGTAAAGGTGGGATCTTTGAAGGAGATAGCCACTGATAGGAGTGACAGTGTAAAGGTGGAGACTTTACAAGTAAAGGTGGGATCTTTGAAGGAGGTAGCCACTGATGGGAGGGTAAAGGTGAAGCCTTTACAAGAGATTGTTGCTGAGGAAGATCAGACAGTGAGGGAATGAGTGTAGATCACTCTGATCTTGAAGAAAGTAAACTGCTTGAGAAGATTGAAGATGTTTATGAGAACAAGATCAATCTTAGGAGGGTGTATGAAGCCAATGAGAGGATCTGTGGAGTGAGATCAAGAAGAGGAGGGGTTAACACCCATGTAATGAAGCTGCAACACTTGTGGGATGAGCTACAAGAGCTAAGGATCTATGTGGATGAGAATGCTACATCAAAGCAAGAGGTGCTCTCAAAGCTTTTGGCGAGCATGGAGTCATCATATGGGTGGCTAGTAGAGATGGTTCTCAAGGGGGAACAACTTCAAGAAGTAGAGAAGATGTGTGGGCTGGTAGAGAAGGCACACAAGGGGATGAGAGAAAGACTATCTATGAGTAGGAGTGAGACTCATGGGGTCTAACTAGGCGTGAGGGCTTCTGGATGAAGAGGAGAGGCAGAATGGTTGCTAAGAGGTTTAGCAACATGATAAGGAGAAGAAAGAGAGTTGTGGGAGAGTGCAACTACTCTGCATATATGGGAGAGTCTATAGAGGACAGTGGGATCATGAGGAAGCTAAGGAACAAAGGAGAGGATGAGAGAGTTACTAAAGAGGAATGGGATGAGTTTGTAAAGTATGTGTATGCTTTGGCTACGACCCGGAGTCTGGGTGCTCCTGCCAAAGCATCCACATCTAGCAAACGCATCCTTATTGATTCTGGAGCAAGTCACCACATGATTAGTGACAGGAGCTTGCTAAGTGATATTAAGAGATCCAACAATGCTCCAGGAGTGTGGAGATAGCTAATGGCACTAAGATTCCAATAGAGGGTGTTGGAAAGCTCCAATTGTTTGGTAAAGACTCTGATGCTTTCTATATGCCTCAGTTTGCTTCTAATTTACTATCAGTGAGGAGAGCAACAGTGGATCTTAGCTGCCAGGTAGTGTTCAGACCAAATGATGTTGAGTTTCAAGACTTGAAGACTGGAAAGGTTATTGGTAGAGGAGACAGCATGAATAACCTTTATCAGCTCCAATTGGATAAGATCTCTAAGCCTTTTGATGCCTGGTGCTTGAGTAGTACTACTGAGAGAGTGGAGAGTACTACTTGGCATGCTAGATTGGGTCATCCTCATGCCCGTGCTATTGAGCTGATATTTCCTAATATGTCATTTAATCACTTGGAGTGTGAGGCATGCATATTAGGAAAGCATTGCAGGACAGTGTTTCCCACATCAAAGACAACTTATGAGAAGTGTTTTGATTTGGTACACTCGGATGTATGGACTGCTCCATGCATGTCTAGAGACAGCCAGAAGTATTTTGTGACTTTTATTGATGAGAAGTCCAAGTATACCTGGTTAACTTTGCTTCCATCAAAGGACATGGTGTTGGAGGCATTTATGAACTTCCAGGCATATGTATCCAATCAATACAATGCATCCGTGAAGATATTGAGGTCAGATAATGGAGGTGAATACATGAGTAATGCATTCAAGAGTCATCTAGCCAAGCATGGGATTGTGCATCAAACTAGCTGTCCTTATACACCACAGCAGAATGGTGTAGCTGAGAGGAAGAACAGGCATTTGATGGAGGTTGCTAGGTCTATGATGTTTCATTCCAATGTTCCAAAGAGGTTTTGGGGAGATGCTGTACAGACTGCCTGCTATCTTATCAACCGAGTTCCAACAAAGATATTGGGTGATCTGTCTCCTTTTGAAGTGTTGAACAAAAGCAAGCCTTTCCTTGATCATCTAAGAGTGTTTGGGTGTGTATGCTATGTGATGACACCTGGAGAACAGAGAAACAAGCTTGAGGCAAGGAGTACTAAAGCTATGTTCATTGGTTACTCTATTACTCAAAAGGGTTATAAGTGTTATGATCCTGAAGCAAGGAGGGTGATGGTATCTAGAGAGGTGAAGTTCATTGAGTCAAAAGGATATTATGGCGAAAAGGAGTGGGAAAATCTGAAGGATTTGTCTCAAGCTCCATCTGATAGAGCAACAACACTGAGAGTGATGTTGGAGATGCTAGGGATAGGAGTGTCCCAGGATCCGAAACCTGGAAGAAGAGAGTCTTCTAACCAGCCTGGAGAAGCTGGAACAGCTCCTCTTGATCATGAGAGGGGGAATGGAACTGAATCTCATGAACCTGTGCAAAACTCAAGGAGATTCAAGTCAACATGATCAAGAGGCTACAGTGGAAGTAGAGAGTGATGCTCAGCCTGTTGGGGAAGAGCAGAGAGAGTCTACTGACTCAAATGGGAATGGTACTCAGTCTAGTGAAGAGTGGGAAGGAGAATCTAGTGGATCAGTTGAGAATGAAGTGAATGAGCCACAAGTAGAGGAGATGGTTCAGCCACTAAGGAGGAGCACAAGGGAAAGGAGGGATCCTTCCAACTGGGTAAACACAAGAGTGTACTACAATGCCCAGGCTGTGGAGCATCCCTCCCAAGCTATGTGTTCCTTTGCAGAGTTTCCAGATGATCATATGGCATTTACAGTAAGCTTGGATGAGAGTTATGTTCCAAGGACTTATGAGGAAGCTGTAGCCATCAAAGAGTGGAGAGATTCAGTTGCTGATGAGTCTGGTGCTATGATTAAAAATGAGACTTGGTATGAGAGTGAGCTGCCTAAAGGGAAGAAGGCAGTGACAAGTAAATGGGTGTTCACAATCAAATTCTACCCTGATGGAAGAATAGAGAGGCGCAAGTCTAGGCTGGTGGCAAGAGGGTTTACTCAGACATATGGTGAGGACTATGTTGAGACCTTTGCACCTGTGGCTAAACTACATACTATCAGGATTGTCTTGTCTCTAGCTGTGAATCTTGAGTGGGATTTGTGGCAAATGGATGTGAAAAATGCATTTCTTCAAGGAGAGTTGGAGGATGAAGTGTATATGCATCCACCACCAGGCCTTGAACATCTAGTCAAGAAGGGTAATGTGCTAAGGTTGAGGAAAGCTATCTATGGTCTCAAGCAGTCTCCAAGGGCGTGGTACAACAAGTTGAGCACTACACTGAATGGGAAAGGATTCAGGAAGTCAGAATTGGATCACACTCTCTTTACCTTAACCACACCATCTGGTATTGTTGTGTTGCTGGTGTATGTGGATGATATCATCATCACAGGAAGTGATAAGGAAGGAATCAAAGCTACAAAGGAGTATCTTAAGGCAAGCTTTGAGATTAAAGACTTGGGAGAAATGAAGTACTTCCTTGGGATTGAGATATGCAGGTCAAAGGAAGGGTTGTTTATGTCTCAAAGGAAGTATGTAATTGATCTCTTGAAGGGAGCTGATGCATATGGAGGAAAGACAGCAAAAATGCCAATGGAGGATGGTTACAAGGTTCCACGTGAGGGGGAGATAGAGGATAGCAAACCATTTCATGATCCTAAGCTTTACAGGAAGCTTGTAGGGAAGCTAATCTATCTTACCATTACAAGACCTGATGTGTGCTTTGCTGTGAATCAAGTGAGTCAGCACATGCAAGTTCCTAAGGAGCACCATTGGAGAATGGTTGAAAGGATCTTGATGTATCTGAATGGGACTACTGGTCTTGGAGTTTGGATGGGATGTAACAAGAGTACTGAGGTTGTAGGCTATTGTGATGCTGATTGGGCTGGAGACAGAGCAGACAGGAAATCAACCACAGGCTATTGTACATTCATTGGTGGCAATCTTGTTACTTGGAAGAGCAAGAAGCAGAAGGTAGTATCTTGTTCAAGTGCTGAGGCTGAGTATAGAGCAATGCTGAAGCTTACAAATGAGTTGGTATAAAAGGGATTCTGAAGCATTTGGAGATTATTCAAGCAACTCCAATGACAATGCATTGTGATAATCAAGCAGCTATCCACATTGCATCTAACTCAGTGTTCCATGAGAGACCAAAGCATATTGAGGTTGATTGTCACAAGGTGAGGCAGATGATGATACTTGGAGTGATTCTACCCTGCTATACACGGAGTGAGGATCAGTTGGCTGATGTGTTTACAAAGGCAGCTAGGCAAAAGACAATGGAGTCCATTCATATCAGATTGGGGCTCATTGATCTTTCGCCTAAGAGCTAGTTCATACACTCTCCTGATCATGTGATTTCTACTCTTTCCTCATTAAGGTTTTGTCCCAATGGGTTTTCCTTAATGAGGTTTTAATGAGGGAAATCTCATGGTCATTCCAAGCTTGACTTGTTTCACATGGTCAAGCTTGAGGGGGAGTGTTAAACTGAGCTGTGGAGAATAAATAAAAGTTACTGTGGTAAAAATAAGTTACTGTGGTAAAGAGATGTTAAGATGAGAGGAGGAAGAGTTGATATATTGAGAGAGGAAGAGATTTGGAGCAGACAGTAACTTTGGAGAGTTACCACAGTAACTTTAGTTTCACTGTGGTAACTAAGGTAAAAGCTTGGGAAGTTACCTTGCATCACTATTGAGTGTAAGGCACGACCAAGGAGAGGTAAAACAGTCTGGATAAGGTTTCCTCATGGCAAGAGAGGCTGAAGACATGCTGGAAACAGGCTGTAAGCATCTAGTAAAAGATGCCAAAGGTATCAAGCATGTGGAGACTCCCATTGGCTACTTTTGGAGGGCTTTCTTTGACTACACATGCTTATCTTATCTCTTTTGAGTGTAATTTCGAAATTGTCTCTCTCTCTTGTATATATCTGATGTAAACTCTCTCATAATTAATTAATGGAGTTTTGAGTCTCTCTCTCTCTAATCTCTCTCTTGTTCTTAATCTTTAATCTCTTAATCTCCATTTAATCACCAGATTATAATTAAATACTCTCAGATCATAAAAATATCATGGTATCAGAACCTGGTTGCTCAAAAAGGGGAGAGTGATTCTTTATTTTCTGGAAATGTTCTTGGGTGTTCTTGAGTGTTCTTGAGAGTTTTGGGGAGCTAGATCTTTAAAATTCTGGGTTGGTGTCTGTTTGTGTTTCTTTTGGAGAGTAAGCCTCAAGGGGGTTCCTTTACATGATTGACACAGTTTGGAGAGTGGTCTAGCTTTCTTTTGGGGTCTGGCGATTTGATCAGAGAGCTTGAAGAGGGCTTTTAAGCTAAAGATTGAGTCTTTGTGATTGATTGTGTGTTGCTGAGTTGTGTTCTTGATATCCCTGTGATTGGTTTGTTATTGATGGATTGTTGAGTTTCATTGATGGAGAAAAACAATTATAACAGGGAAATGAAGCAACTTAGATCAGAGACAACAAAGAAAGGAGGAGGAAGCCATTGTAGTATGGTTCTTTGGATGAAAACAGCATTGGAGAGCTGTGGGATGTGGAGTAAGCAAGTAAAGGTGGAATCTTTGAAGGAGATAGCCACTGATGGGAGTGACAGTGTAAAGTTGGAGACTTTACAAGTAAAGGTGGGATCTTTGAAGGAGGTAGCCACTGATGGGAGTGACAGTGTAAAGGTGGAGACTTTACAAGTAAAGGTGGGATCTTTGAAGGAGGTAGCCACTGATGGGAGGGTAAAGGTGAATCCTTTACAAGAGATAGCTGCTGAGGGAGATCAGACAGCTAGAGAAATCATGAAGCTGCAACACTTGTGGGATGAGCTACAAGGGTTGAGTGCTTATGTGGATAGAAATACTACACCAAAGCAAGAGGTGATCTCAAGGCTGTTGGCTAGTATGGAGCTATCATATGGGTGGCTAGTAGAGATGGTTCTCAAGGGAGAACAACTTCAGGATGTGAAAGAGGCGTGTGCACTGGTGGAGAGAGCACATAAGAGTATGAGAGATTGGTTAACTATGAGTAGGAGTGAGAGCTCATGGAGACCAATCAGGAGTAGGGGTGAGGGCTTCCAGATGAAGAGGAGAGGCAGAATGGTTGCTAAGGAGTTTAGCAGCATGATAAGGAGAAG
Organism: Hirschfeldia incana; assembly: GCA_026261945.1. NCBI lineage: Eukaryota > Viridiplantae > Streptophyta > Magnoliopsida > Brassicales > Brassicaceae > Hirschfeldia > Hirschfeldia incana. Next base: position 57,110 of record JABCMI010000258.1, read on the forward strand.
AAAGAGAGTTGTGGGAGAGTGCAACTACTCTGCATATATGGGAGAGTCTATGGGAGAGTCTATAGAGGACAGTGAGATTGTGAGGAAGATAGGAGCAAAGGAGATGATGAGAGGATTACAAAGGGAGAATGGGATGAGTTTGTAAAGTATGTGTTTGCTTTGGCTACGACCCGGAGTCTGGGTGCTCCTGCCAAAGCATCCACATCTAACAAACGCATTCTCATTGACTCTGGAGCAAGTCATCACATGATTAGTGACAAGAGCTTGCTAAGTGATATTAAGAAGTCCAACAATGGGAGTGTGGAGATAGCTAATGGTACTAAGATTCCAATAGAAGGTGTTGGAAAGCTCCAATTGTTTGGTACAGATTCTGATGCCTTCTATATGCCTCAGTTTGCTTCTAATCTACTATCAGTGAGAAGAGCAACAGTGGATCTTAGCTGCCAGGTAGTGTTCAGACCAAATGATGTTGAGTTTCAAGACTTAAAGACTGGAAAGGTGATTGGTAGAGGAGATAGCATGAATAACCTATACCAGCTCCAATTGGACAAGATCTCTAAGCCTTTTGATGCCTGGTGCTTGAGTAGTACTACTGAGAAGACTGATGGTACTACTTGGCATGCTAGATTGGGTCATCCTCATGCCCGTGCTATTGAGCTGATATTTCCTAATATGTCATTTAATCACTTGGAGTGTGAGGCATGCATATTAGGAAAGCATTGCAGGACAGTGTTTCCCACATCAAAGACAACTTATGAGAAGTGTTTTGATTTGGTACACTCGGATGTATGGACTGCTCCATGCATGTCTAGAGACAGCCAGAAGTATTTTGTGACTTTTATAGATGAGAAGTCCAAGTATACCTGGTTAACTTTGCTTCCATCAAAGGACAGGGTGTTGGAGGCATTTATGAACTTCCAGGCATATGTATCCAATCAATACAATGCATCTGTGAAGATATTGAGGTCAGATAATGGAGGTGAATACATGAGTAATGCATTCAAGAGTCATCTAGCCAAGCATGGGATTGTGCATCAAACTAGCTGTCCTTATACACCACAGCAGAATGGTGTAGCTGAGAGGAAGAACAGGCATTTGATGGAGGTTGCTAGGTCTATGATGTTTCATTCCAATGTGCCAAAGAGGTTTTGGGGAGATGCTGTGCAGACTGCTTGCTACCTTATCAACCGAGTTCCAACAAAGATATTGGGTGATCTGTCTCCTTTTGAAGTGTTGAATAAAAGCAAACCTTTTATTGATCATCTGAGGGTATTTGGGTGTGTGTGCTATGTGATGACACCAGGAGAACAGAGAAACAAGCTTGAGGCAAGGAGTACTAAAGCTATGTTTATTGGATACTCTATTACCCAAAAGGGGTATAAGTGCTATGATCCTGAAGCAAGGAGGGTGATGGTATCTAGAGAAGTGAAATTTGTGGAATCAAAAGGATATTATGGAGAGAAAGAGTGGGAGAATCTGAAGGATTTGTCACAGGCTCCATCTGATAGAGCAACAACACTGAGAGTGATGTTGGAAATGCTAGGGATAGGAGTGTCCCAGGATCCGCAATCTGGAAGAAGAGAGTCTTCCAACCAGCCTGGAGAAGCTGGAACAGCTCCCTTGATCATGAGAGGGGGAATGGAACTGAATCTCATGAACCTGTGCAAAATCAAGGAGATTCAGGTCAACATGATCAAGAGGCTACAGTGGAAGTGGAGAGTGGTGCTCAGCCTGTTGGGGAAGAGCAGAGGGAGTCTACTGACTCAAATGGGAATGGTACTCAGTCTAGTGAAGAGTGGGAAGGAGAATCTAGTGGATCAGTGGAGAATCAATTGAATGAGCAAGAACCACAAGTAGAGGAGATGGTTCAGCCACTAAGGAGGAGCACAAGGGAAAGGAGGGATCCTTCCAACTGGGTAAACACGAGAGTGTACTACAATGCCCAGGCTGTGGAGCATCCCTCTCAAGCTATGTGTTCCTTTGCAGAGTTTTCCAGATGATCACATGGCTTTTACAGTAAGCTTGGATGAGAGTTATGTTCCAAGAACTTATGAGGAAGCTGTAGCCATCAAAGAGTGGAGAGAGTCAGTTGCTGATGAGGCTGGGGCTATGATTAAAAATGAGACTTGGTATGAGAGTGAGTTGCCTAAAGGGAAGAAGGCAGTGACAAGTAAATGGGTGTTTACAATCAAATTCTACCCTGATGGAAGAATAGAGAGGCGCAAGTCTAGGCTGGTGGCAAGAGGGTTTACTCAGACATATGGTGAGGACTATGTTGAGACCTTTGCACCTGTGGCTAAAACTACATACCATCAGGATTGTACTATCTCTGGCTGTGAATCTTGAGTGGGATTTGTGGCAAATGGATGTGAAAAATGCATTTCTTCAAGGAGAGTGGAGGATGAAGTATATATGCATCCACCACCAGGTCTTGAGCATCTAGTAAAGAAGGGAAATGTGTTGAGATTGAGGAAAGCCATCTATGGCCTAAAACAGTCTCCAAGGGCGTGGTACAACAAGTTGAGTACTACATTGAATGGGAGAGGATTCAGAAAGTCAGAGTTGGACCATACCCTCTTTACTTTGAACACCTCATATGGTATTGTAGTGTTGCTGGTGTATGTGGATGATATCATTATCACAGGAAGTGATAAGGAAGGCATCAAAGCTACAAAGGAGTATCTTAAGGCAAGCTTTGAGATTAAAGACTTGGGAGAAATGAAGTATTTTCTTGGGATTGAGATATGCAGATCAAAGGAAGGGTTGTTTATGTCTCAAAGGAAGTATGTAATTGATCTCTTGAAGGAGCTGATGCATATGGAGGAAAGACAGCAAAAATGCCAATGGAGGATGGTTACAAGGTTCCACGTGAGGGGAGATAGAGGATAGCAAACCATTTCATGATCCTAAGCTTTACAGGAAGCTTGTAGGGAAGCTAATCTATCTTACCATTACAAGACCTGATGTGTGCTTTGCTGTGAATCAAGTGAGTCAGCACATGCAAGTTCCTAAGGAGCATCATTGGAGAATGGTGGAAAGGATTTGATGTATCTGAATGGAACTACTGGTCTTGGAGTTTGGATGGATGTAACAAGAGTACTGAGTTGTAGGCTACTGTGATGCAGATTGGGCTGGAGACCGAGCAGACAAGGAACAACCACAGGCTATTGTACATTCATTGGTGGTAATTTGTTACTGGAAGAGCAAGAAGCAGAAGGTAGTGTCTTGTTCAAGTGCTGAGGCTGAGTATAGAGCAATGCTGAAGCTTACAAATGAGCTAGTGTGGATTAAGGGGATCTTGAAGCATTTGGAGATTATTCGAGGCAACTCCAATGACCATGCATTGTGATAATCAAGCAGCTATCCACATTGCCTCTAACTCAGTGTTCCATGAGAGAACAAAGCACATTGAGGTTGATTGCCACAAGGTGAGGCAGATGATGAACTTGGGGTGATTCTACCTTGTTATACTCGGAGTGAGGATCAGCTAGCAGATGTGTTCACAAAGGCAGCAAGGCAAAAGACAATGGAGTCCTACATGTGAGGTTAGGACTCATTGATCTTTCGCCCAAGAGGTAGTCTATACACTCTCCTGATCATGTGATCTCTACTCTTTCCTCATTAAGGTTTTGTCCCAATGGGTTTTCTTTAATGAGGTTTTAATGAGGGAGATCTCATGGTCATTCAAGCTTGACTTGTTTCACATGGTCAGCTTGAGGGGAGTGTTAAGATGAGAGGAGGAAGAGTTGATATATTGAGAGAGGAAGAGATTTGGAGCAGACAGTAACTTTGGAGAGTTACCACAGTAACTTTAGTTTCACTGTGGTAACTAAGGTAAAAGCTTGGGAAGTTACCTTGCATCACTATTGAGTGTAAGGCACGACCAAGAGAGGTAAAACAGTCTGGATAAGGTTTCCTCATGGCAAGAGAGGCTGAAGACATGCTGGAAACAGGTGTAAGCATCTAAGTAAAGATGCCAAAGGTATCAAGCATGTGGAGACTCCCATTGGCTACTTTTGGAGGGCTTTCTTTGACTACACATGCTTATCTTATCTCTTTTGAGTGTAATTTCGAAATTGTCTCTCTCTTGTATATATCTGATGTAAACTCTCTCATAATTAATTAATGGAGTTTGAGTCTCTCCTCTCTCTAATCTCTCTCTTGTTCTTAATTTTAATCTCTTAATCTCCATTTAATCACCAGATTATAATTAAAATACTCTCAGATCATAAAAATATCAAGAGAGAGGGAGAACTTACCACAGGTAACTATATCTTGACACCATGATCTGATGCACTGTTGAGGAGAAGAGGAAGCACCTACAGTGCCAAAGGAAGAGGGGAAGGGGAACACACTATTGCACACTGTTGGAAAGGAAGAAGCTAGGAGTATATTCCATTTAGATGCTAAGTGAAACCCTTGTAACACACTGTTGTATTCCCTTGTTTCTCTGTATTTGTATTGGGGCGCCTCCTCTTATTCATTAATGAGAATCTTTCAGTCTCTCTCTAGTTCTCTCTCTGTTCTTCATTTCCAGATTCTCTCAATGTCAATTAAATCATTAATCACTTTCTAAACATAAAATCTTGTCACAATAATCAGTTTAGAATCACCCTGAAGTTGAATCAATTCATAGGAGCTAGGATTAAGAAGTTATCCACTTTGGATCAAATGATTCCAGTTTACCTTGTTGTAGATATGGCAGTTTCTTCAAGTTTCCAATCAAACCTGAATGAATCCGGATATAAGGAGCTTTATCCTGACTCATTAATCAGTTTAGAATCATCCTTAAGTTGAATCAATATCAGAGGAGCTAGGATTAAGAAGTTATCCCACTTTGGATCCAAATGATTCCAGTTTACCTTGTTTGTAGATATGCAGTTTCTTCAAGTTTCCAATCAAACCTGAATGAATCCGGATATAAGGAGCTTTATCCTGACTCATTAATCAGTTTAGAATCATCCTTAAGTTGAATCAATATCAGAGGAGCTAGGATTAAGAAGTTATCCCACTTTGGATCCAAATGATTCAGTTTACCTTGTTTGTAGATATGGCAGTTTCTTCAAGTTTCCAATCAAACCTGAATGAATCGGATATAAGGAGCTTTATCCGACTCATTAAATCAGTTTAGAATCATCCTTAAGTTGAAACAATATCAGAGGAGCTAGGATT
>JABCMI010000259.1:0-62223 GCA_026261945.1 Hirschfeldia incana
CCTAGCGCCCGTGCTGCCTCTTGGCGCCGGCGCCTAGCGCCCGTGCCGCCTCTAGGTGCGGGCGCTAGCGCCCGTGCTGCCTCTAGGCGCCGGGCGCCTAGCGCCCGTGTTGGCTCGGGTCCTTCGAGCGACAATCTTCCGTGCACAAGTCAAGGCCCGGCCGTCAGTAATCTGTACTTTGAGTCTTTCCCGAGTCTTCGCGGAATGTATCATTGGGATTCCGCGTACAAAAACCCGTTCTTACTCTGAATTAAAAACCGTCGGAAACACTTCGGAAACTCGTAAGATATCAACGGAAAGAAAGATCTTAAATTATTCATACGAAACGATGATGGTTATCTAAGACACCACACATCTCATTCTACGAAGGACTGAAGATCTTCCGAAGAAATCGTAGAAAACAGCGGAAGTCCTAGAAACGGCCCGAAAGGGACCAAATGCGATCGGACAACCCATTTACGATTATCTAAGATAGATACGACGATTTACGTTTATCTTTACGTAACAAGATAAATGCTAAATTTCCGGAAGGATAAATGTCAAGTATCCCGAAGATAAATGTCAAGTTTCCCGATAAACATGAAGGCCGACGAAAATGGAAAAAAGCCAGCCTTGCGGCCCAGAAGGAGAATAGACCGTCATAAGAAGGAGTATATAAAGGAGCTCTGGGAGAAGAAGAGAGGCAGAGCGAAACTCATCGAGAGAGAGACCAAATCCGAAATCTAGGGTTTTAGAGAATTCCTGCTAGCTTAAGGAACTTAGGACGTAGGAGGTTAGACTAGCGGAGCAAGACTTAGAACGTTTTGTCTCCTATATTTCCGTTGTTTCCTCTTCAGCGTATCTCTACTTCCCGTTTTCGGAAGAATATTGTATTCAATTTACCATTTATTTAATAAAACGCCTTAGTGCAATTTTTCCGCTACATTGTCTTGTTCTATCAATTTCGTTTGGTTGTCGCAGAGAATCCGAGCCTTCAGGGAAAACTAGGTTTACTTAGTTTTCCTCCGATAACACTTAACTAAAATCGACAGTGCGAATATCGGTTCCCACAGTTTGGCGCTAGAAGGAGGGGGGGTCGGATTCTCTTACTCAAAAACCTACGATTGATAACGACAGCATGGCCACATCACTTGTCCGCAACATCGTGTCATTCGGGGACGGAGCAATGGCTGGTCAAGCCAAACCTCACGACAAACTCGTCGTTATCAGACTAACGATCCAGGACATCGACGTAGCAAGAATATTGGTCGACACCGGTTGCTCGACAAATATTATATATAAAAACACTCTCGAGAGGATGGGACTCGACCTGGGCGCTATCACGGACGATCCCAATCCAATAATCGAATTCTCAGGAAACATCACAATGACCCTCGGCTCAGTCGATCTCTCGGCCAGAGCCGGGAGCGTCACGAAGATGGTGGTATTTTTGGTAGTCGACGGCCCAGCAGCATATAACGCGATCGTCGGGACTCCGTGGTTAAACTCCATGCGAGCAATCCCCTCGACTTTCCACCTGTGCCTCAAATTTCCATCCCTCCTCGGAGTCGAAACAATACAAGGAAATCGTAAAGCGCCGCAAGTCGCTGGGTTTAAACGAAAAAACTCCGAGCCCGAAACTAACTAAAAAAAGCAAGCATCCCACGAACCAGCGTCGCAGGACCCTCCAGAAATCTTCTGGCAGTCGCGAAGAGCTGAAACCCTGGAAGGGAAGCATGAACCCACTTGCGAACCAGTAATTTCGGTCTGCCTCGACGAGACTAACCCAGAACGATGCGTGGAGATTGAAGCCAATCTTCGCGATCCTGTAAAAGCAGAACTCATCGCATGTCTCAAGAAGAACCTAAATACGTTCGCTTGGGCTGTGGAAGATATGCCGGGAATCGACATCAACATAACATGTCACGAACTCAACATCGATCCAACTCATAAACCCGTAAAACAAAAGAGGCGAAAGCTAGGTCCCGAACGGGTGACCGCGGTTAATGAGGAAGTCGAAAGACTCCTCAAAGTTGGATCAATAACAGAAGTAAGATATCCCGACTGGCTCGCCAATCCCGTCGTCGTCAAGAAGAAGAACGGGAAATGGCGAGTGTGCGTCGACTTTACTGACCTCAACAAAGCATGCCCGAAGGATTGTTTTCCGCTCCCGCACATCGACCGTCTAGTCGAGGCAACCGCAGGAAACAAACTTCTATCGTTCATGGATGCATTCTCCGGATACAATCAGATCATGATGAATCCCGAAGACCGCGAGAAGACAACATTCATAACCGACCGAGGAACTTATTGCTACAAAGTAATGCCCTTCGGTCTTAAGAACGCCGGCGCCACATATCAACGGCTCGTCAATCGAATGTTTGCTGAGCAACTCGGAAAAACCATGGAGGTGTATATCAACGATATGTTGGTAAAATCTCTCGACGAACGCGACCACGTAGTCCATCTAGAGGAATGCTTTGATATATTGAACCAACACAACATGAAACTCAATCCAGCTAAATGCAGATTCGCCGTAGCGTCGGGCGAATTTCTCGGGTACCTCGTAACATTCCGCGGAATAGAGGCTAATCCGAAACAAATCAACGCACTGATAAAAATGGCCTCCCCGATAACCAAGCGGGAAGTTCAAAGGTTGACCGGATGAGTCGCGGCCTTAAACAAATTCATCTCGCGATCCACGGATAAGTGTCTCCCATTCTACGAAACCCTGAAGGGGAACAAAAAGTTCGAGTGGTCAGAAGATTGCGAGAAAGCTTTCCAACAGCTGAAGCAATATCTGGCCACCCCTCATATCCTCGCAAAACCCGTAGTGGGAGAACCCTTCTTCCTCTACATCGTAGTATCCGCATCAGCAGTCAGCGGCGTTCTGATTCGAGAAGAATTCAGAGAACAGAAACTGGTCTTCTACATTAGTAAAACATTGCTGGATGCCGATACTCGGTATCCGCTAATGGAAAAGTTGGCACTTGCCGTTATAACCTCGGCAAGGAAACTCAGACCGTATTTCCAATCTCATACCATCGTGGTACTTACCACTTTTCCGTTATGGACGATTCTACACAGTCCAAGCCAGTCTGGCAGACTCGCGAAGTGGGCAATCGAACAAAGCGAGTACGATATCGAATATCGTCCAAAAACCTGCACGAAATCGCAGGTACTCGCGGATTTCCTGGTAGAATTACCCACGACGGATTTAACTAACAAGGAGCCTGGTTCAACGTGGGATCTCTATGTCGACGGATCCTCGTCCAAGCAAGGATCCGGAATCGGGATCCGACTCACTTCACCAACGGGGGAAATCCTCGAGCAATCATTCCGCTTGGATTTTCGTTCATCGAACAACGAAGCAGAATACGAGGCGCTAATTGCTGGCCTACGGCTGGCCCATGGGCTGAAGATTCAAAATATTCACGCTTACTGCGACTCTCAGTTAGTCGCAAACCAATTCAGCGGAGAATACAAAGCAAGGGATGAAAGGATGAACGCATATTTGAAGGTCGTCCAAGACTTGGCCCACGACTTTCAACAATTTGCGCTAACTAGGATTCCCCGCTCGGAAAACGTCCAAGCTGACGCTTTAGCCGCTCTCGCTTCAAGCTCGGATCCAGGGCTTAAGAGAATAATCCCCGTTGAATTCATTGAGCACCCGAGCATCGGACCACCGGTAATCGCCAACCTGATCAGAACACAGATCGAAGGCGCTGAAGAAAACGAAGACCATCCGGAAGATGACGCAGACCAAACGGACTATGGCTGCGACACTCCCTGGCTGGAACCTATCAGAGCCTACATCGTAGATGGTACCCTACCGGCGGAAAAATGGGCAGCCCGAAAAATAAAAATTCAGGCAGCACGATACGTAACCGTAGAAGGCGAAATCTACAAATGGCGATTCTCCGGACCTCTCATGACTTGCGCGGAAGGAGAAAAGGCGAGAAAAATCATGGAAGAGGTGCATTCCGGATCGTGCGGAAACCACTCCGGCGGACGGTCTCTCGCAACAAAGATAAAACGCCACGGTTTCTACTGGCTAACTATGGTAAAGGATTGCGAGAAGTTCGCTCGGAAATGCGAGAAATGTCAGCGGCACCCTTCGACAATTCATCAGCCCGCCAAAATCCTCTCCTCTATCTCATCTCCGTACCCTTTCATGCGATGGTCAATGGACATCGTTGGACCTCTACACAAATCAAAACAAAAACGTTTCCTGCTGGTCCTCACAGATTTCTTTTCGAAATGGGTGGAAGCAGAATCCTACGCAAGTATCAAAGACGTGCAAGTCGAGAATTTCGTCTGGAAAAACATCATAACCAGACACGGCGTCCCATACGAAATCGTAACGGACAACGGGTCTCAGTTTATTTCCACACGATTCGAGGCGTTCTGCGAAAAATGGAAAATACGACTTAACAAGTCTACTCCTAGATACCCGCAGTGCAACGGACAGACTGAAACCATAAACAAAACCGTCCTAGACGGATTGAAAAAACGCTTAGAAGCCAAAAAGGGACGATGGGCGGAAGAACTCGAAGGGGTCCTTTGGTCTCATCGAACCACTCCAAGACGAGCGACGGGGGAGACTCCGTTCGCTCTCATTTACGGAGCAGAATGCATGATTCCTGCGGAAGTAGAATTCCCCGGCGTACGAGGGAGATTTCTTCCCGAATGGGAAGACCTGAACAATGCCATGCTGCTGGATAATCTTGACCTCATCAACGAGCGTCGCGACCAAGCCCTCATCCGGATTCAAAATTATCAGCAGGCCGCCGCAAAGTACTACAACGCGAACGTACGCCATCGTAGATTCAAGGAGGGTGATCTGGTTTTGCGGAAAGTTTTCCAAAACACTGCCGAACGAAACGCAGGAAAACTGGGAGCGAACTGGGAAGGACCATACAAAATCATAAAAGTCGTCCGACCAGGTTCGTATCAAATTGCAAACATGCAAGACGTAAAAATCCCGAGAACTTGGAATGCGATGCACCTCAAGAAATACTACCACTAGAACGTAAAACGTGGACAACAGAACTACGAGATGGCTTGATCCTCGAAAGAGGTACGTAGGCAACCCGCCAACCGGTGGGTTCAGCTATCCCCCCGATTTAAAAGGGGGGGGGGAGTAGGGTGCGTGCACTCGTACACTCCCACAATTTTCGGAAAAAAAACCGAACTTTTGAAAACTTTCCGCAATCAATTCGCCTAACAGCCTCAACAATGGATCCAGTATCCACCGAATAAATCATAAGTTACCACCCGGAAACATTCCACGATTTCTAAAAAGCCCATAGCCCTTTATGGCATAAGAAAAACAAACTTCAAAAGCACTGCGAAACGTCGCTTCGTGCCTGAATATTCGTTTTTCGATTAAAACCTTCATACGCCTTCTAAACGGCATCATATCGTTGTTGCTGATCACAACAAACGAACTCCAACGTCCTAAACAGACAAGCCACCTAAGGGTAGGCTCTTTTACATCCGACAAGGATCCCATAGTGCGCTATACAAAAAATCCAAATTTGGTTCAGCACTTCGTAAAGGAAGTAGCTCGATTCGTGCCCAGACAAATCATATAAGCCGATACCACTTCGCGGATTTTAAAACGGTACGAATCAGGTTAAAATCACAAACAGGCAAAACGAAAGTCGATTTGTCATCGCACAGCCTCAGTCTGAGAGTAAACCTAGGTCTTGCCCTAAACCCAGCCTTGCTGGTATCTTAACATCTCGTAGGCAAAGCGTCAACGACGCGAGATCTCAAAACTTGTCTCTTCACTCAAGTCTGTACGTTTCCACGAATTTTTGCGTAAATCGTGAACCGCAGGAAAATCTCGCTTTGTACAAATGACGGATATGGTGATCATCAGGGAGGCAGGAGTGAGACGACAACTCACATTCTACCCCTCTAACTTCGATACACAGAAGTTCTAAACGCAAAATATTTCATAAACGCATACCGCAAGTCCAGTACAACGCCCTAAATAGAGCAGGGATTCAAAGCCACCAACGGCCAGTCTCGAAATCATACATAATGGCCAACCAACGGCCGAAATACAATCAAAATAAAAATCCCTTCAGGGATTGAGCAACCTAGGCGTCCTCCGGAACGCCACCTTCGTCCTCCGACTCACCCGAAGCAAGAGCAGCCTCGCCATCGCCCGCGCCGACTTCCTCACCGCCCTTGTCCGCAACGATTCCAGCATCCTGGACCTCTGGAATCTCTGAGCTCGGGACCAGGGCACCCGAGGATGACGGGCCGGAAAGCTCCGTCGCGGTGCAAGCTCCCATCTCCTCGAAGCGCTGAATCCGCCTCTTGAGACGTCGGACTTCCGAGGACTTGCTCTTCTTCTCCTCCTTCGCCTTGAGCAGTGAGCTCACAGTCTTTCCCAAGTCACGCTCGAGATCACTGATCCTAGCTTCGAGCGTCGACGTCTGGGCGGCATGAGTGCTCTCAATCGATTGAAGCACAGCCTCGGTGCGCTTCAAGGCCTCCCGCGACGAATCCAGCTCATGGGACAAACGTGTGACCTCCAGTCCGCAATCGCCAAGCATCCTGTCGATTAACGACACGAACTGATCACACGAAAGAAAGGTGAGAATCAAAAGAATCAGCGAAAGAAAGGGGGGTCTCACGAAAATACCTTGGAGCGGTGTTGCGATAGTTTCGCCGAAACCTCGCCTTCCTCGCTCTTGGTACACCTTTTCCTCTTCGCTGATCCGGCAGTCCCAGCTCTTGAACGTCCCTTCGATGGCGGAATAGCGCTAGATGCGGGAAGTCCCAGAACGATCTCCCTCTTCTTTTCTGGAGGGGGAGGCATGACTTCCACCACATCCTCCGAAACCAATATCGGCGCGAAAGGGGAGCCCTCGGGGCGAGCCTGGACGTCGGGTGCTTGCTCCGGAACAACAGTTTCTCCAGCAGGCAAAGGGACATCGGATCCAGGGGCCGGAATCGTAGAGATCGAGACTGGAGCGACATCGTTCTCAAGAACCGGAACCATGGAGTCCGGAGCTAAAACAACATCGGGTCCAGGAATCGGAGCTGCAGAATTCGGACCGGAAGAAGCACTAGGACCGGCCACGCTAGACTCCACCTCGGCACGACGTCGCTCCATCCTGTCCTGAAAAGAACTGAACCCCTCGACAAACGTCTGCGTAAGGGCAGGAGCATCCTGCCCCGGCGAGGCTTGGTTAACATCACTCATTTCGACATCGGAATCTTTCTTTTCACTTAGAGAGGAAGCCATATTTTCTAATAATTAAGAAGAGGAATGTGAGTGAGAAATGGGAGGGGGATGGAGTGCTACTTATAAGAAATCAAAAGTGATGGGATTTTTCGGAATAAAATATTCATAGCAGAAAATTTCAATTTTCAAACATAAGATCTTCCGCGCGCAAAATCGCTCCCGCGTCTTGCACGCTGGGGGCTAAATGTTGAGGTCAAAAACGGTTATCTCGAAATCAACGGCTAAGTCTATTTGTCATACGAAAAATCCTCCAAAGGACGCACACGAACATCCGCAAACCGAAGGAACCGAGCAGCCGACCGCGACCATGGCCTCTAGGTGCCGGGCGTCTAGCGCCCGTGCTGCCTCTAGGCGCCGGGCGCCTAGCGCCCGTGCTGCCTCAAGGCGCCTAGCGCCCATGCTGCCTCTAGGCACCGGGCACCTAGCGCCCGTGCTGCCTCTAGGCGCCGGGCGCCTAGCGCCCGTGCTGCCTCTAGGCGCCGGGCGCCTAGCGCCCGTGCTGCCTCTAGGCGCCGGGCGCCTAGCGCCCGTGCTGCCTCTAGGCGCCGGGCGCCTAGCGCCCGTGCTGCCTCTAGGCGCCGGGCGCCTAGCGCCCGTGCTGCCTCTAGGCGCCGGGCGCCTAGCGCCCGTGCTGCATCTAGGCGTCGAGCACCTAGCGCCCGTGCTGCCTCAAGGCGCCGGCGCCTAGCGCCCGTGCTGCCTCAAGGCACCGGCGCCTAGCGCCCGTGCCGCCTCTTGGCGCCGGGCGCCTAGCGCCCGTGCCGCCTCTTGGTGCCGGGCGCCTAGCGCCCGTGTTGGCTCGGGTCCTCGAGCGACAATCTTCCGTGCACAAGTTCCAGGCCCCGGCCGTCAGTAATCTGTACTTTGAGTCTTTCCCGAGTCTTTGCGGAATTAATCATTGGGATTCCGCGTACAAAACTCCCGTTCTTACTCTGAATTAAAAACCGTCGGAAACACTTCGGAAACTCGTAAGATATCAACGGAAAGAAAGATCTTAAATTATTCATACGAAACGATGATGGTTATCTAAGACACCACACATCTCAATTCTACGAAGGACTGAAGATCTTCCGAAGAAATCGTAGAAAACAGCGGAAGTCCTAGAAACGGCCCGAAAGGGACCAAATGCGATCGGACAACCCATTTACGATTATCTAAGATAGATACGACGATTTACGTTTATCTTTACGTAACAAGATAAATGCTAAATTTCCGGAAGGATAAATGTCAAGTATCCCGAAGATAAATGTCAAGTTTCCCGATAAACATGAAGGCCGACGAAAATGGAAAAAGCCCGCCTTGCGGCCCAGAAGGAGAATAGACCGTGATAAGAAGGAGTATATAAAGGAGCCCTGGGAGAGGAAGAGAGGCAGAGTGAAAATCATCGAGAGAGAGATCAAATCCGAAATCTAGGGTTTTAGAGAATTCCTGCTAATTTAGGGAACTTAGGACGTAGGAGGTTAGACTAGCGGAGCAAGACTTAGAACGTTTTGTCTCCTATATTTCCGTTGTTTCCTCTTCAGTGTATCTCTAGTTCCCGTTTTCGGAAGAATATTGTATTCAATTTACCATCTATTTAATAAAACGCCTTAGTGCAATTTTCCGCTACATTGTCTTGTTCTATCAATTTCGTTTGGTTGTCGCAAATAACCCTCCGAAGGGCGCTCTGAACTCTCATTCCCATATGGAATGCGAAACACGACTCCCTTCGGAACTTGATAAAACTCTCGAAGAGTTTCGAGATAATCAGGAGATACTTCGCTCGGCGAATCAATTTCCTTGATCACCCTCTAAGGTCGCCGGGGGATCGGAATCACGGGAAGAGGAGCATCGGAACCAAAAACGGCGTCGCAATACGCGTTCCTATCAATCTCTTCGATCTCAGGTTTCAGAACTTCCTCCTCGGCATGGAAATTATCCGAAGATGAGCGAGGTTGCTTCCTAGATGATTTTGATCCCGAAGACATTCTTTTCTTAAAAGTAGAGAGAGAATTTGTAGGAGAGATGTTATGATCAAGATTCTTGGAATGAAGTAAGAATGATTTAAAATTTACATGTCTTTATAGGCAAAAATTTTACTATTCACCCCGACCTTCGACATGATTCTGTCTTCATACTTTCCTCGCAGGCCTTACCACAAGCTAAGACCTACAGCTCCTAGCTAGCTGGGGGGCTAACTGTTGGGGTCAAAATCGGTCAAGACGAAATCGATGTCCGAAAGTTTCAGAAAAAACACGAAAGATGTTGGAGAAGCTTTAAGAGACTAAGTTTCAATCAAGAAACCTCGGGAAAATGTTGAGCTCAAAATTAGTCGTTTCGAAATCAACGACTAGAAAAATTATCCACACAATAAAAATCTCCGGAAAGTCAAAAGAACGCAAAAACTCGCATGAACCGAAAGAAACGAGCAACTGACCCCGCACTGGCCGTAGCTGCCGGGCGGCTAGCCCCCGTGCTGGCCGTAGGCGCCGGGCGGCTAGCGCCCGTGCTGGCCGTAGGCGCCGGGCGCCTAGCCCCCGCGCTGGCCGTAGGCGCCGGGCGCCTAGCGCCCGTGCTGGCCGTAGGCGCCGGGCGGTTAGCCCCCGTGCTGGCCGTAGGCGCCGGGCGGCTAGCGCCCGTGCTTAGTCGTAGGCGCTGGGCGCCTAGCGCCCGTGCTGGCCGTAGGCGCCGAGCGGCTAGTCCCCGTGCTGGCTGTAGGCGCCTAGCGCCCGTGCTGGCCGTAGGCGCCGGGCGCCTAGCGCCCGTAATGGCCGTAGGCGCCGAGCGGCTAGCCCTATGCTGGCTCGGGTTGTCGGGCGGCTAGTCTTCGTGCGTAAGTTCCAGGCTCTCAAATCGCCAGAAATCAGTGTTTTGCGACTTTCCGGGATCCCGCGAACAAAACTCCTTTTCCTACTCCAAGCTTTCGGAAAACCCGTAAGACATCAACGGATGGAAAAACTTCGTATAAAAACTTCTTAAAACACCATTTTCCTCAGCAAAGAATCGAGGATCTTTCGAAAAGTTCGACATCCAAGTAGGAGCATTCTTTTAAAGAATCGTAGAAGACAGCGGAAGTCCGAGATACGGCCCGAAAGGGACCAAACACGATCGGACAACCTATTTACGATTTTCTAAAGGATAGATACGACGGCTTGCAATTATCTTCACATAACAAGATAAATGTCAAACTTCCAAAAGGATAAGCTTCGAATTTTCGAAAGGATAAATGTCAACTTTCCCGATAAATACGAAAGCCGACGAAAATGGAAAAAGCCCAGCTCACGGCGGCCCATCAAGAATAGACCGTCATATGGGAGTATATAAGCAAGGCTAGGAGCAGAGGAAAAGGGATCTGAAAATCAGAAGGCAAACTACTCTCAGAGCAATTTAGAACTTAGGCTTTTATTTCCTTTTTAGCGAGCTGCGACTCAATTAGGTTAGATATAGGGTTTTGAGACTAGCGACGATCGACAGCTCTTACGGCCGCGATCTCGACCTATTCTTCCATCGCTCTCCGCGAATTCGGAAATAAAATTCTTTCTTTTTGCTCTCTTTATTTTACGCATTTATTCTCAACTTAGCCCGTCTTAACTTTGTCGTGCGTGGCCCAGCAGATAGCCGGGATCCTCGGGGAAAACTAGGTCAACTTAGTTTTCCTACGTTTAAACTTAACTAAAATCGACAGTGCGAATTTCGGTTCCCACAGGTGTCAGATATTGTCACAACATACCAAGACAAGATTCTTTGTTTCATCTTCGTGTCATCTTGTGTGCTGTACCATTGAAGTTTCTGACTCCGAACTAGTGAGCATGAACCAAGCAACTTTGGGCTTTGTAAACTGGTGGCAAGTGCATAGCAATAAGATCTGCAAAATAACTATCTAGGAGCTTGACGATGAGCTGCTTCCTGATCACACTCAAATTTTTTATTCGAGTATGTTTGTTTGAACTTTTGCATGTTTTTCTTAGGGATTTAAAGAACTTAAGCAAGTTACATTTCACAGTTGAATATGTATGTTATTGAAACTGATTTTGTATTTGACTTAGAACTATGGATATAGTAGTTAGAATTATGATTCCTGTCTCTGATCCCAGCGTCTCTGCAAGTCTAACCTTCTCTATGTAAAACTTCATCAAATTATCTCTTTTCGTAAATTCTCGTTGTCTTTCACCCTGAGTTTTTGTGTTTCTGGCCCATCTTTTAAGCAAACAGGGAACTCAACATGTTACAGACTTGCAAATCAGTATGTCTCAGGTTTTGACATAAGAACATGCAAATTCTTGATATTAGAATAGCAAACAGACTGTCTCGATTGTTGAAACTGAATATCGAAAGCAAAGAAGTAAAAGAATAACTCTCCTTTTATTAAAACCCTTAAGGCAAAACTCTCTCAAAACCTTAATAATCTCCAATGCTTACAAACTCATCATAACTCGATGGTCATATATATATAGCTAGACATAAATCCTAATCCCTATAAAGATTAACTTGCTTGTAGATAACTCCTAAAGCATCTTTATCCTTATCTCAATCACAAATAGACTATGATTATCTCTAGCTTGCATCACACGTCATTATCCTTGCTTCACTATCTTCAAGCTTACTCCAACAATGTCCCCCTTAAGCTTGAAGTTGATCTGTGATGTGTCTATGACTCCAATGAGCTCCCTCATTGTCTGGAACTTAAGTCTCCCAAGTCCTTTCGTCAGGATGTCTGCCTTCTGCAACGTTCCGGCTACATGCTCAACATCAACCTGCCCATTCTCTACACACTCTCGGATGAAATGGTATCTTCTGTATATATGCTTCGACCGCCCGTGGAACACCGGGTTTTTAGTAAGTGAGATTGCAGATTTATTATCCACCCGTATAGTTACCCTTTCACACTCGTCATCAGTAATCTCACTTAAGAGCTCTTGAAGACATATGGCCTGTTTAGCTGCTTCAGTAGCCGCCATGAACTCAGCTTCACAGGAAGATAATGCCACACTCTCTTGCTTCTGTGAGCACCACGTAATAGGACTTTCATTTAAGTAGAAGATGTGCCCTGTTATGCTCTTTCCATCGTCAACGTCTACATTAAGAGAGCTATCACTGTAACCTGACAGCAGAACCTTGTCTCCACGCCGGTAACAGAGACCATAGGATGCAGTTCCACGCAAGTACCTTAGAACCTGCTTCAACGCCGCCTCATGTGACTCCTTAGGATCAAGCATGTACCTGCTGAGAACTCCAATACTATAAGAGAGATCAGGTCGTGTGTGGATTAGATAGCGTAAGCACCCAATACTCCTCCTGTACTTCTTCTCATCAACACTTCTTTCTTCTTCAGCCTTTGATAACTTCACATTCATATCTATTGGCACACACGTGTGGTTGCAACCCGTCATGCCTGTATCACTCAGTATCTTTGAAGCGTACCTCTCCTGTTTTAGTATAATACCATCATCATGCTGTACTACTTCGATGCCCAAGTAATATGTAAGCTTTCCCAAGTCACTCATCTCGAACTTCTCAGCCATCTCACCTTTAAACTCACTAATCATCGAGAGATCAGAACCTGTGACAAGCAGGTCATCAACATAAACAGCCACGATAAGAGTGCCTTCACTCCTCCTTCTCTGATACAGCGAAGCCTCCTTTGAGCACCGTGTGAAGTTAAGCTCCCGTAGTATCTTGTTCAGTTTGTAGTTCCAAGCCCTCGGTGCTTGCTTAAGACCGTACAGAGCCTTAGAGAGCTTATATACCTTCTCCTCACTGCCTTCTATCTCAAAGCCCTCAGGTTGCTTAACGTAAACTTCCTCCTTAAGATCCCCGTGAAGGAATGCGGTCTTTACGTCGAGATGATGCACTTCCCAGCCATGTGATGCTGCCAACGCAATGATGAGACGAATGGTCTCAATCCTGGCCACAGGTGCAAACACCTCATCATAGTCCACGCCATGTCTCTGTACGTATCCTTTAGCTACTAGCCTTGCCTTGTATTTGCTTACGCTACCGTCAGGATTCCGTTTTATCTTAAATACCCACTTCAAACCAATAGCCTTTGCACCCAAAGGTAGATCAACCAAAGTCCACGTGTGATTCTTCACAATAGAAGCTATCTCGTCCTCACACGCTTTCACCCATACTGTCATATCTTTTGCCTCAGAGAAGTCCCATGGTTCCTCGTTAAGTGACATCAACAGCCATTCACCTTCTGTCTCAGCCATCAAGACGTAATCAGACAAGTATTCTGGAGCAACTCTGACTCTTGTGGACCTTCTCAGCTGTGTTTGTTCCATCGGCTCATCTTCCTCACTTGAGATCTCTACCACGTCGTTATCAGCACTGCTGCTGGCTTCTTCTTTGGTCTGTTCAATTCTCATAGTACTATTTCCATCGTCTTCTTTATTAGCCTCAATATCCCCGAGTCCTCTGTTTCCATACTCTCCAAGTTTGTGATATCTTGCATAATTGCATTGTTTTATCTTTTCATTTGCATGCATTTTCATCATGTAGATTAGGTTTTAGTCATGTTTAGGGTGCATTTTGCATACATGAGTCTTTATCAGGTACTGGAGCATCACATGGAGCTTTTGGAGGCATTTGGGATGCATTAGGGGCTCAAAAGAGGCAAAAGGAGTGATACATGCACGAGTAGAGCCTCAGCGACATCCACAGCGGGTATGCCTGTTCGCTGTGGCTGGAGCGGCCAATCCACAGCGGGTCTATCCCGTCGCTCGTTTCTCTTCGCAGCGACTCCTGGAGCGGGTGTGTCCAGCCGCTGTGACATCCGCAGCGACCTCCGGAGCGAGTGTGCCCGGTCGCTGCGGTCGAATTCTATTTCGAAACTTAACATTTCTCAGGGGCATTTTAGACTTTTGTATGCTCGTTTCTCTGTTCAAAAACCTAAATTTAAGTATGTTGTAAGCCATTGGAGGCTGATTATCCAGATTACATTTGGTAAACAATAATCTATTGAGAGATTTCTTCCATTCTATGAGTGATTTCCATTGTTCTTATTGTTAATCCCATTGATTTCTGTTTCTGTTTATGATCAATCTGAAACCTAAGATGGGTTTAAGGGTGATCATGAACCATAGTGAGTAATCCTCCATAGGATTCATGGGTTAGGAGATCAAGGGTGGTTAGGTTAGATTCAAAGATGTTCTAGGATAGATAAATCTCATTCCTTGCTTGTAGAGTGATTTTACTGCTTCTCTTGTTCTGATCATTCAAGAGATGATCTCTAGACATTTCCCACCCAAAAGGTGTTTGTTGAAATGTCTGAGAAAACTCTATTAAGTTTCTAATGCATCTTGCCAAAGACATTTGTTGTTAAGAGTATTAGGATAGCTATTGAACTTGTTCTTAATGATTACTTTCATGTCATTCAACCAAAGATATTTGATGTTTGAGATATGTTAGTAAATGAGCATTCATCTAGACATAGAGCTTGCTTAAGATAGTGTTTAGGCTTAAGGTCATTCATTTGATTTGTCATTCTGTCATCTTTTGTTCTAATCCTAATCACCCAAGATCATGTTCCTATACCCATGAGTTCCCCTTTAGAATATTTAAAAAGTTATCTCAGTTGCTTTTATTTTCATCACTAGAACTTTAGACATCATAAACTTCAAGCTATTGATTGCATTTAGATTAAGAAAGTGCTTGTAATCTTGGTGCTTTAGATCCCTCAGAACTGGTTCGACATTGTACTTTCACTATATTATTATTTGACTTAGGAGTCACAAAACCTCTATCATCAAATTGGCGCCGTTGCCAAATTCTGAGTAGATTTGAACATTGGGATTTAGTATCTTGCTTGAGACTAAATCATTTTTATTTCACAGATTACTGATTCTCCTATTTCACTTCTTTTTTGATCTACAGGTGTATGAACTTGAGGAGCAGGGGTCCAACAAACCTAGTTCCAAGAGCAGACGACATCAGAGCTTTAGAGAGGGAGTGTGCTAGAAAGAGGAGACAAGAGGAGTTCCAAGCGAACATTCAAATGGCTGAACAAGAAGCAAATGGTCCACCAGCTCGACCTATTGGTGCCTATGACTGCCCAACCAACCAAGGTCACCTGTTGGGAATCAGAGCACCAGCTGTTGCAGCCAACAACTTTGAAATCAAGTCAGGGTTGCTCAACACGATTGAGAACAACAAGTTCCATGGCCTAGCTGCAGAGAACCCATTCAACCACTTGGACAGCTTTGATAGGTACTGTGGCCTATCCAAAACCAATGGTGTATCAGAAGATGCGTTCAAGCTCAAGCTTTTCCCTTTCTCTTTGGGGGACAAAGCTCGTCAGTGGGAGAAATCTCTGCCCAGTAGCTCTATCACCACTTGGGATGACTGTAAGAAGGCATTCCTGGAAAAGTTCTTCTCTACTTCTAAGACTGCTGACTACAGAAATGAGATATCTGGTTTCAAACAGAAGAACTTGGAAGGATTCAGTGAAGCATGGGAGAGGTTCAGTGGCTACCTAGCTCAATGCCCACACCATGGTTTCAACAAAGGAAGCTTACTCAGCACATTCTACAGAGGTGCTCTACCTGAGTACAGAGGCAGATTGGACACTGCAAGTAATGGGAGCTTCTTGGACAGAACATAGGCTGAGGCAGAGAAACTGGTTGAGAACATGGTCAAGAGTGATGCAGTCTACAGTGGGGATCATGACAGAGCTGATAGGTCAGAAGACAAGCAGACAAGAAGGGAGATAAAAGCTTTGCAGGATAAGAATGACATCCTCATTGCTGATAAGGCTACTCAAGAGCAGCTGCACTTCGTTGGTAACCCACAGCAGGAGACACCACCTGCTTTCAATGAGGTTGAAGGTATTGAAGGTCAAGAGGAGTTGTGTTTTATCAACAACAATGGTACTTGGTACAAGAAGGAGCCAAACTTTCAGTATAACAACTACCAGCAGAGACCTTATTCCAACAACCAGCAAGGTGGCTATCATCCTAGGAACAACCAGCAAGGTGGCTATCAGCAAAAGCAAAACACTCCACTAGGTTTTTCCAACCAGGGTCAGAATACTTCTCAGCAACAGGCTGCTCCATCTAGCTCTACACCCCAATCAAGCAGCACTGATGCACTTCTGAAACAAATCTTGGAGTCACAGACTAGAAGTGAGAAGCATGTTAGCTATGAGCTGAAGAACCTTCACAACAGGATTGATGGAAGCTACAATGATCTCAACAACAAGTTCAGAGCTTTGGAGAGCCAGTTTGCTTCCATGAACACTCAGCAGAATCGTCAACAAGGCTCCCTACCTGGAAAACCTGAGCAGAATCCCAAGGATGCCAAAGTTATCACACTTAGGAGTGGTAAGGAGTTACCTCCTAGAACTCTCACCAAGGATGCTGAGAAACTAGGTGAGGGGGTGGCCATCAATATGGATGATGAAGTGGTAATTGTTGATGAGAAGACTAATGATGAGGTTTTGGAGAATATTGTGGAAGCTAAAGGTAAAGGGAAGGTTGGAGAAGAGAAGAAGTCAGTAAAAGATGGTGAAGCTGTTCCTCCAGCAAAGGAGAGTGCTTTTGTTCCTCCACCCTATGAGCCCAAACTTCCATTCCCTGGTAGGTTCAAGAGACAGCTGCTGGAGAAGTACAAAGCTTTGTTTGAGAAGCAGATGAGTGAGGTTCAGATCACAATGCCCATCATTGATGCTTTCATGCTGGTTCCTCAATACAGCAAGTTCCTGAAAGATGTAGTAGCTGCAAAGAAGAAAGAGATGAAAGGCATGATGGTTCTCACTCATGAGTGCAGTGCCATAATCCAAAGGCTTGATGTTCCAAAGAAGTTAGAGGATCCAGGATGCTTCACACTCCCTTGTGCTATTGGACCTATGATGTTTGAGAAATGCCTCTGCGATTTGGGAGCCAGTGTGAGCTTGATGCCTTTGTCTGTTGCCAAGAAGCTTGGTTTCACTCAGTACAAGAGAAGTGTAGACTCTCTCTAGTGCTAGCTGATCGTTCAGTGAAGTATCCTGTTGGTATCTTGGAGGACCTCCCAGTGATGGTTGGAAATTGTGAAATCCCTACAGATTTTGTGGTACTTGAGATGGGGGAAGAAGCTCAGGATCCTTTGATCCTTGGAAGGCCTTTCTTAGCTACAGCAGGAGCTATTGTTAATGTGAAAGAAGGCAAGATTGTGATGGTTGGAGTTTTCAAGGCTCCTAAGTCAAATAATCGTAAAGTGGAAGTAAGTTGTCGAACCAGTTCTGAGGGATTCAAATGCAGAGAGAATGCAAGTATTTGCCTAATCTAAGTGCAGCCAATGATTTGATTGTATTAAAACTATAACTAGAATGCAAATAACAGAAATGATACTTGTAGACTATTGGAAAGGAGAACTCATGAGTATAGGGAATGTGACCTTGGGTGATCAGGTTTCGAAACTAAGGATGGCAAATGATCAATCAAACTATCAATCTTAAACCTAGACACAATTCTAAGCAAGCTCTATGTCTAGATGAATGCTCATTTGCTAACACATCTCAAACATCAAATGTCTTTGGTTGAATAACATGCAAGCAATCATTACTAACGAGTCTAATAGTTATCTTAGCATCTTTAACAACAAATGTCTTTGGCAAAGTACACTAAAAGCCTAGGAGAGTTGATTCAAGCATTTCATCAAACACCTGTCGGGTGAGAAATGCCTAGAGATCACCCCTTGAGTGGCCTACTCAAAAGATGCATTAAGAACACTCTACTATGCAAGGATCAAGTATGATCTACACTTAAAACATCCTAGAACTAGCCTAATCACTTTTAATCTCCCTAACCCATGAATTCAAAAGGTGATTACTCACTAATCTCCATGATTCCTCTTAAACCCATGATGGATTTCAGATTAATCATGTAGAGAAATAGATAGAATAATCAACAAGAACACAAGAACAAAAGATCAATGATTCAAAGAGTTTTTGTGTCTTTCTCAATATCCAAAGATAAAAGATGATCTGCCAATGGTGGCTACAAAGAGTACTTAAACTTAGGTTTTTTCAAGTCTAAAACGTAGAAGGGTAAAATAGTAAATAAACTCAAAAACATCATGCAACAGCCTGGGGACGTGCCACAAGGCCGCTGGGGACATGAGGCCGCTGGGACACTTTGCCGTGGAGAGCTTCTTGTTGTGGCGCGGTTCTGTAGACCGCGGGATCAGGCCGAGTAAGCTCTCGCAGAAACGCATCCAAGGCCGTTGGGGACAGGAAGGCCGCTGGGACACTTGGGCGTAGGGGAGACTTCGTCGCGGAGCAGCTTCGCAGGCCGCGCGCCAAGGCCGAGTGAGCTTCCGCAATTTTGGACACAGGCCGCTGGGGTCGTCTGGCCGCTGCAACACTTAGTTGTGGGGAGCTTTCTCGAACATAAATCATCATTTTGCTCCAAAATCATCTCTAATGACTCAAAGTCACCAACTAGCATCTCCAATACCTGATAAGGACAAATGCAATGCAAATGCATCATATATGCCTTCTATATGAATTTTAAAGATCAATAAGAAGCTAAAACAAAGACTAAAATCATGCAAATACACAAGATATCAACTCCCCCACACTAGTCCTTTACTTGTCCACAAGTAAACTTTCAAGAACTTTGGGAAGAGAAGTTTGAAGATGGTAACTCATAACCAAAAGAATCTCTTCTTAGTTCTCAACTTGATAACCTTGCATAATCATACCAAATAGCAAGAACAAAGATTTCTTCCATCTCTAACTTCTCTAGGCCTATCACAGCTCCTTTGATCTCTACACTCATAAATCATGCATCCACAAACCACAAATCCACATCTCTCTAACATTCATGAAGCTAACTCAGTAGAAATCTCACAAATGGTCAAATGGTCCAAGTCAATTGGTTTAGTAAGACAAAGGCTTTAATGCAAGTGAAATAAGAGGTTCAAAATGATATTTTAAGGTGGTTTACTCTCAAAACAAAGTAGCTTTGACATTACACATAATATATCTAAGAAAGGGATCAACTCATGCATACAATGCTCAATCTCCATTGTTCTATCCCTTCCCAAACATACGAGATATTCAATTATTCCTCAATGTCAAACCCGACTCACATCTCTCACCAAAAGATCCAAAAAACATTTTTTCACATCAAACTCTTTCTTTTTGAAATCAATAAATGATTTTTCACAACTTTTAAAACAAATCTTAGCTCCTAAAAACTTTGCTAGCCCCCTTTTTCTTTATTTTCTCTTTTTTTCGATTTTTTTTTATTTGGGGGCCAAGACTTTTCACAACAAGAGCTAGATACTTTTCTACTTATCCCATAAAGACCAGTAATTTAAGCACAAAGAGTTAAACCTTTCATATTCCCAATTCACAACACAACACTCACCCCCTTCCTATAGCTAGACAATAGAGTGACTAATCTAGCAAGAATGGAGACTAAGCATTGTCGTTCCCAATACTCTCAACATTATGCACATGCAAGGCTTTCCAAAGAGGCCTCACTCAACAAATAATAATGGTTTAAAAAGGAGGTATGAGTTTAGGGAGTGGAGTACCACTTAAGTTTGTCAAAAAGATTGGTAAAACAGATGGGACAACTCAAGTGTGTATATCCATGACTTAGTACACAAAAGACCATAAGCAAGAGACATCAGGTTTAGTTAAAACAGGAGCTTGCTTCAAAGAGAGAGTATCAACAGTCAAATGAGTTTCAAGAGGAGCATTCAAGGCACGAAGTTTACAAGCTTTCCAAAGAATGTTCAAGCTACTTGTCATGATTACAAAGATCATGAAATTCAGTACTTAGCATGAGCTCTTTACCAAGTTGAAATCCCCTAATGCATGAATGCAACTTATATGCCTCTAGACTCAATCCTAATGATGCAACTAAATGATTCTTTTTGTGCTTTTCAAATTTTATTTTTAATTTTTTTTTTTTCTATGCAAATGAGAATGTAATATGCAATGCATGAGACTCAAAATCATCAAAACAAACATGATCAAATGCTTGGCACCTCCCCCCACACTTAAATCACACAGTCTCTGTGTGAGTGAAGAGATACCCAAAAGACAACTAAATGCAAAATATGAACTGGTATATACAAGGGAATGTGGTGGGTTACCTTCTATGGGGAATGAGTAGAGGGAGATGCTCCCTCGTCGTCGTCCTCAGGTGGTAGCTCTTCAAGGTGCTCCTCAGAAAGAGTGCCCATCTCTTCAATGGTGAAGGCTTGGCCTAACACAGTTGGGTTCCTTATTTTCTCCTTGATGTCAAAGTGGAGAATGTTCTCCTTGCCCAAATGGAGGTCAATCTTGCCTTCCTTCACATTCACAATAGCTCATGCAGTAGCTAAGAATGGCCTTCCAAGAATCAATGGGTCTTGAGCCTCCTCACCCATCTCAAGCACCACAAAATCTGTAGGTATCTCATACCTTCCAATCTTCACAGGGAGGTTCTCTAGGATGCCCACAGGGTACTTCACTGAACGATCAGCCAACACCAGGGAGAGTCTACACTTCTTATACTGATTGAATCCAAGCTTCTTTGCCACAGACAAAGGCATCAAGCTGACACTAGCTTCCAAATCGCAGAGACACTTATCGAACACCATAGGTTCAAGAGCACAAGGTAGTGTGAAACATCCTGGATCCTCTAACTTCTCTGGAGCATCAAGCCTCTGAATGATGGCATTGCACTCATGACTCAGAACCATCATGCCCTCCATCTCCTTCTTCTTAGCAGTTACAAAATCTTTCAGGACCTTGCTGTATTGAGGGATCAGCATGAAAGCATCAATGATGGGCATTGTAACCTGAGCTTCACTCATCTGCTTTTCAAACAAAGCCTTGTACTTCAGAAGCAGCTGCTTCTTGAATCTACCAGGGAATGGAATCTTTGGTTCATAGGGAGGAGGGATGGAAGTGTTCTCTCTTACTGGAGCAGTAGATTTACCATCTTTTGTTGTTTTCTTCTCTTCTCCAACCTTTCCTTTATCCTTAGCTTCCACAATCTTCTCCAAGATCTCATCAGCTGTCTTCTCATCCACAATTACTACCTCATCATCTAAGTTGATGGCTACCCCCTCACCTTGTTTCTCAGAATCCTTGTTGAGGGATCTAGGAGGTAACTGTTTACCACTCCTAAGTTGTTGGGGTCAAAAACGGTTCTCTCGAAATCAACGGCTAAAACTATTTATCATGCGCGGACTTTCCATAAAACAAGCGTCGAGAGCAGAACAAGTCGTATAGCATAAAGAACCTATGTTAAAGTCGATCGTTCTTGATTTACACGATAAACTTTACGAGAAAACCAAATAAGATTTAGTCGTAAAATTTCGATGATACAATCAAGAAGAGCCGAGAGACATTAGGTCCGTAGCTAAGATGACACGACCATACGAAAGTATACGGAAGAAACGGGAAGTAATCTAAGTTTGGACAGGCTGAACGACATAGAATCCGCCTTGAAACTTCAAAGAGCCCGTTCTCTCAAACCGTGAGGATCCAGAAAACGAGCAAGATATCAAATCGAAGCCCTCGCCGAGACGCACGTGCTGGTCGTAGGCGCCGGGCGCCTAGCGCCCGTGCTGCCTCTAGGCGTCGGGCGCCTAGCGCCCTTGCTGCCTCTAGGCGCCGGGCGCCTAGCGCCCGTGCTGCCTCTAGGCGCCGTTCCTTCGGGTTTCATCAAAAATCGATTCTCGATTCAGTGTCAGACTTTTCGAGGACCTTTGACAATGAAACGTTAGAAGACAAAGAGGAACGGACGTGAGGCAATCTCGAGTAATCAATGAGACTAAGGTACGCCCGACTTAGAAAATTTTATCAAGGTTTTAATTTTTTCGTAGGAAAGGAATGAGAACGTCTTGTAAACTGGCGTAAAATTTAGGGAACTTAGAACCTAGGTGGATAGTCTAGCAAGCTAAGTCTTAGGCATTTTCTTCCAGTTTCGTTCTATTGTTCCTTGACTGTCTAGGCAGAACGCGCAAACCGATCTAATCTCTCGGAAAACCGAGAAACGATCGCCACGCATCCTTGGCATACTCATTCTACTTCATAAAGAAAAAATTCCTTTCAAAAGGCAAACGGCACTCTAAGATTCTTCCGAAACGTTAGCGGCATAACGGCGTGGTCAAACCGTTACGAACATAGTCTTGAAAACTCTACACCGTCTCATGTTGCAATCTCGCGACAAGAAACTCGTACAACGTCAGACTAATAGCATGACGGTGAGCTAAAAAATTAACGGAATAACCTTCGGTAAAACTCCATGAGTAATCCGAAGCAACTTTCGCCAAAAGACGAAATCAAAGCGGAAACATTTCCCGTGTAACCCATAACTCGGAAAACTCCGCTACGATTTGCATGTCTATCTCAACGAATGATGTTCGGCCATCGGCCGACTACACCTTTCCATAAAGCCCGAACCTGAATTCGGCATCACCATTAAGGACAATCGTGAACCAATATGACCTTAATGCGAAAGGATCGCAGTCTGATCGTTTACCAACTCCTTGGTTAAACGGCTGAACATAGCCTTCACGCCAAGACAAAACAGCTGAACGATCGCCGACTCCAATCACTTAAGGGCCAAACGATAATCCACGATTTGTCATAAAACGCCAAGTGACCATTACGCGAGCAACTCTGTCGCATAGCCCAAAAGCGGAAATCATGCGATAAATTTCTCGTAATAAAATCAGTCCTAACAGCCATACGGTTAACGGAAAAATTTGAACTTAACATCGACTGATTAAGATCTATACACCCCGTAAACAAAGCATGAAAAGAAACACTCGTGACAAAGCTCCTAGAGTTATACGAGTCATCCTTAAAATCCCAGAAGGCCAACACTTCGCAAAGCAAAGCGAAGGTAGACGCTTCTCCCTGGGTCAAATATACGCGACCCCTGGTCCTAATTCCTCGATCAAAATTTTTTAACTTGCACGTCCAAACTGAAACAACAGTTTCCGACTACGGACATTCGCAAAACATCTCCAAGCCCGCGAACATTTGAAGTGCGGCACAAGGGAAAATTAACTCGTACACATTTGAAATGTGTATGCTTGTATAATCCCACGTTTTTTGAAGAAACCGGATTTTCGAAACTCTTTACAAACACAGAAACCGAATTTTCGAAACTCTTCGCAAACAAACTCGCCAATCGCTAAACGGCCTTAACAATGGATCCAGTATCCATCAAATAAATCATAAACTATCGCCCGAAAACATTCCGCGATTTCTAAAAGCTCATAGTCCTTTATGGCATAAGAAAAACAAACTTCAAAGCACTGCGAGACGTCGCTTCGTGCCTGAACATTCGTTTTTCGATTAAAACCTTCATACGCCTTCTAAACGGCATCATATCGTTGTTGCTGATCACAACAAACGAACTCTAACGTCCTAAACAGACAAGCCACCTAAGGGTAGGCTCTTTTACATCCGACAAGGATCCCATAGCGCGCTATACAAAAATTCCAAATTTGGTTCAGCACTTCGTAAAGGAAGTAGCTCGATTCGTGTCCAGACAAATCATATAAGCCGATACCACTTCGCGGATTTTAAAACGGTACGAATCAGGTTAAAATCACAAACAGGCAAAACGAAAGCCGATTTTTCATCGCACAGCCTCAGTCTGAGAGTAAACCTAGGTCTTGCCCTAAACCATGCCTTGCTGGTACCTTAACATCTCATAGGCAAAGCGTCAACGACGCGAGATCCCAAAACTTGTCTCTTCATGTGGGAACCGAAATTCGCACCGTCGATTTTAGTTAAGTTTAAAACGTAGGAAAACTAAGTGGACCTAGTTTTCCCCGAGGATCCCGGCTATCTGCTGGGCCACGCACGACAAAGTTAAAAGAAGGCTAAGTTGAAAGTAAATACGTAAAATAAGAGAGCAAAAAAGAAAGAATTTTATTTCCGAGATTCGCGGAGAGCGTTGGAACAATAGGTCGAGATCGCGGCCGTAAGAGCTGTCGATCGTCGCTAGTCTTGAAATCCTAGATCTAACCTAATTGAGTCGCAGCTCGCTAAAAAGGAAATAAAGCCTAAGTTCTAACTTGCTCTGAGAGTAGTGTGCCTTGTGATTTTCGGATCCCCTTCCTTCTGCTCCTAGACTTGCTTATATACTCCCATATGACGGTCTATTCCTGACGGGCCGGCGCGAGCTGGGCTTTTTCCATTTTCGTCGGCCTTCATGTTTATCGGGAAAGTTGACATTTATCTTTTCGGAAAATTGATGTTTATCTTTTTGGAAGTTTGACATTTATCCTGTTTTGGGAAGATAATCGCAAACAGTCGTATCTATCTTTTTAGAAAATCGTAAAATGGTTATCCGATCATGTTTGGTCTCCGTTGGGCCGTATCTCGGATTTCCGCTATTTTTACGATTTCCTCGAGAGAACGTTCCTACTTGGACATTGGGTTTTTCGGAAGATCTTCGATTCTTTTACGTGGCAAATGGTGTTTTTAGATAACCATTGCCGCTTTCTACGAAGTTCTCCTATCCGTTGACGTCTTACGGGTTTTCCGAAGGCCAGGAGGAAGAAAAGGAGTTTGGTTTGCGGGATTTAAGAAAGTCGCAAAACTTCGATTTCTGGCGGTTTGAGAACTCGGAACTTACGCACGAAGACTAGCCGTCCGATAACTCGAACTAGCATGGCGCTAGGCGCCCGGCGCCTAGAGGCAACGCGGGCGCTAGGCGCCCGGCGCCTAGAGGCAGCGCGGGCGCTAGGCGCCCGGCGCCTAGAGGCAGCACGGGCGCTAGGCGCCCGGCGCCTAGAGGCAGCACGGGCGCTAGGCGCCCGGCGCCTAGAGGCAGCACGGGCGCTAGGCGCCCGGCGCCTAGAGGAAGCACGGGCGCTAGGCGCCCGGCGCCTAGAGGCAAGCACGGGCGCTAGGCGCCCGGCGCCTAGAGGCAAGCACGGGCGCTAGGCGCCCGGCGCCTAGAGGCAGCACGGGCGCTAGGCGCTCGGCGCCTAGAGGCAAGCACGGGCGCTAGGCACCCGGCGCCTAGAGGCAGCACGGGCGCTAGGCGCCCGGCGCCTAGAGGCAAGCACGGGCGCTAGGCGCCCGGCGCCTAGAGGCAAGCACGGGCGCTAGGCGCCCGGCGCCTAGAGGCAGCACGGGCGCTAGGCGCCCGGCGCCTAGAGGCAAGCACGGGCGCTAGGCGCCCGGCGCCTAGAGGCAAGCACGGGCGCTAGGCGCCCGGCGCCTAGAGGCAGCACGGGCGCTAGGCGCCCGGCGCCTAGAAGCAAGCACGGGTGCTAGGCGCCCGGCGCCTAGAGGCAAGCACGGGCGCTAGGCGCCCGGCGCCTAGAGGCAATCCAGGGTCGTCGCTCGTTTCTTCCGGCTCGTGCGAGTTTTTGCGTTCTTTTTACTTCCCGGAGATTTTATCGTGTAGAGAATGTTTCTAATCGTCGATTTCGGAATGTCTTAACATTTTCCCGAGTTTTCTAGAATGAAACTTATTCTCTTAATGCTTCTCTAACAGCTTTCGTATTTTGTCCGAACTTTTCGGACATCGATTTCGTCTTGACCGATTTTGACCCCAACAGTTAGCCCCCCAGCTAGCTAGGAGCCGTAGCGGTCGTAGGTCCTAGCTTGCTGTATGGTTCGTGAGGAAAGTATGGAGACGAAATCGTGCCGAAGGTCGGGGTAAATAGTAAAATTTCATGCCTATAAAGGCTTGTGAATCCTTTACCATTCTTACTTCACCCAAGAATCCTAAGTCAATTTCTCCCTGAAAGATTCTCTCTCTATTTTCAAGAAAAGAATGACTTCAAGGTCAAAACCCTCGAGGAGACAGTCTCGCTCTGCTTCGGGCAGTTTACACGCCGAGGAGGAAGCTCCGAAGCCCGAGGTTTCAGAGGTCGAGAGGAACGCGTACTGTGACGCCGTCTTTGGTTCTGATCCCCCTCTTCCTGTGATTCCGATTCCCCGGCGCCCTGTGAAGGCGCGTATGGAAGCTGATTCGCCGAGCGAGGCATCTCCCGAGTATCTTGAGATTCTTCGAAAGTTCTATAACGTTCCGGAGAAAGTCGTGTTTCGCATTCCCCTTGGGGACGAGAGTCCGGAGTGTCCTCCGGAGGGTTACTTTACTTGCTACGAAGCATTCCTGACGCAATGTCGATTATGGTTCCCGATCCCTGGGGTCATCGTCCAAGCTCTCGATCGTTTCGGACTCTCGATCAGCCAGTTGAATGTGCCGGCTCTAGAGAGCTGGCTTGGCGTTTTGATTCTAAGTTACGAGTTAGGGATGGATCTTAGCCCTTTGGACTTTGAAGGGCTGTGGCTTTCCAAGAGCGTGAAAACCAATGGAATATTTGCCATGAAATCGAGGACTGATCACTCGGTAATTTCTGGGCTTACCTCGCATGCTAAGGACTTCGTTAAACGTTTCTTTTTCGTGAGGATAGATGGAGAGTCTGTCGAGGAGAGATTCCTTCATCTATTCCCGACGGAATGGTTGTACCGACGTGGTAAGATTATCGCAATTTTTTTATTTATCATTTTTTTTTTATTTTGGAAATCTAAAGGCGAACCCTGAATGCATGTGCACGTTTTTCTTATTGTAGAGAATAGGTGTCTCACGCACATCCCTTCCGATCTTACTGTCAAGAGAGACATATTCAGGGTGAGGGCCTGCTCCTGGGATTCTTTCGATCTCGATCGGATTCGGAAAGCGGTCGCGCTTCACCGATCGCGAGGCGGTACGCGACCTCTCATCAATGATGGATCCTTCGTGTTTGCTCCTTCGAGGCGGAGGGGGAAATCTTCGAAGGGCAAAGGGATCGCTTTCGAGGCCTCGTCGGAAAACAACGAGCCATCGAGGTATGATCCCGACTTTGTCGCAGAGAGCGGGGGTGCTTCCGGTCCGAACCCTCCTCCAAATGACTTCTTTGATGAGCTCCCCCCGGCTTTTACCCGTGACGAGTCTTTGGACAACGAGGAGAGGGACAAGGTGACAGCGGAAGGCACTCGTTTGGTTAACGAGGTTTGTTTTCGACACTTAAGCAAACTTTTCATATCCTTTCGCTTGACCTTGATTTTTATTTTATTTTTGCAGGCCGTGAGAGTATGGAATGCGTCAATCGACGGAAGTTTCCGTACTGCTCGATTGGCCCGCTTCAAAGCGGAGGAGACCGAAAGGGAGTTTGCCAAGTATCGGTTGGAGGTTGAGGAGCGAAACCGTCGGCAAGCCGAGGTCCAGGCTCGAGCCCTCGTCCGTGCAGAGAGGAGAGGACAGAGAAGAGCCGCCGCCGAAATGAATCGACGGGCGGAAATCTTTTCTACCGAATTCGAGGCGTACAAAGAGGCTCAGGACTTCGTGGGTGACTTTCGCGAGTGTCGCGGTTCGGT
Source organism: Hirschfeldia incana (assembly GCA_026261945.1). NCBI lineage: Eukaryota > Viridiplantae > Streptophyta > Magnoliopsida > Brassicales > Brassicaceae > Hirschfeldia > Hirschfeldia incana. The sequence continues at coordinate 27,549 of JABCMI010000259.1, forward strand.
GGGTACTCTTCACAAGGTGCAGCGTGAGGGTTTCTCGCTTTCCAGCGAACTCGCCGCGATGGATGGTTCGATGAGAGTATGTGCCAACGCCGAATCCTCTGTTCCTCCGATCGAAGGAAGAATCCGGGAATTGTGGAATCCTATTCAAGTCTCGGAAGATACAGCGGATGTCGGTGCAGACGCGAATGCAGGTGACGGGGGCGAGGAGGTCGATCAGCCTGATTCCTCATTTGATATAACTTTTTCTGATTGTCTTGCATTTGATTATAATTTGTAGTAAGCCAAGTGGGGCTGTTTGTATGTGTTGCGACCCTTAGGGGGTTGCGTGACTTTATGCTTTTCGGGATCGGCCGTCGGTGGCCTTTGAATCCCTATTATGAATGCTTTATGAATTATGCGTCTTGATTTATACTTTCGCCAAGTGTAGAGTACTTTGAATACGCGTAGTCACTTCGTACTCTAGCTCTTTTTTTGGTCGCTTGACCCGCGGGTTACTTTGTAGCGAACGTTAGGTTTATAAGCGATAAGAGGCAAGTTTTGGGATCTCGTATGCTGGATACTTATGCCTATGAGATGTTTTAGATACCAGCAAGGCTGGGTTTAGGGCAAGACCTAGGTCTAATTTCGGCTGAAGCTATGCGATGACTAATCGGCTTTTCGTTTTGCTTGTTTGCGATTTCGACCTGACTTGTACCGTTTTAGAATCCGCGAAGTGCTTATCGGCTTATACGATTCGTTTGGGTACGAGTCGAGCTACTTCCTTTACGAAGAGCTAACCAAAATTTGGATTTCTTGTATAGCGCGCTATGATATCCTTGTCGGATGTGAAAGGACTTCGTTGGAAGCCAGACTACGAATTTGATTTAAGTGAAACGTTTCTATGTTTTTCCGTCGGGGCCAATCGACGGAAATAGGGTTTTTAAAGTCGCGGAAAGACTGTTTGATAGAATTTGTTGGAGGAGAGTAGAGAATCGAAACTGGTCAGGAACTTGCGACGTCTCGCGTTCCTTAAAGATACGATTTTCGTTTTCCGTAATATTAGTGCTTTTGATAAGCAATTTCGAATTTAGGACTGTGAAAAGCTTCAAGAATGTCGAATACATGTAGAGAGTATTTTCGCGGGAGTAAAAGATTATTCGTTCCCATCTTCCCCCCCCCCCTTTTTGGTGGGGGGATAGCTGAACTCGTCGGGTTTCGACGAGCTGCCTACGTACCTCTTGCGAGGATCAAGCCATCTCGTAGTTCTGCTTATATCGCGGATGTTATTACTCCACGACTTCCGGCGCTTCGACTGTCTTAGCTAAGTCGGCGGCCGCGTCGGGAGTTGGGTCATCCGTCCCGTCGGCGTTGGACTCGAGGATGGGCTTATCATCCTGAGTCGTGGCCTTTTTGGACGAATCCGAGTCGTCCTTTGCCGAGTTCTCGGAGATACTCGGATGCTTCTTAGTTCGCTTTGGGTTAGCCGCTGGGGCGTTCCGATTGCTGCGCAATTTATGTTCAGCCAGGAAGCAGAGTCGCGACTGTTTTTGGCTTCCCCAGATTACCGCCGTTCCAGTTGGTGTTGGAAACTTGACGCTGAGATGATAAGTGGATGGGACTGCCTTCATGGCGTTTATCCAAGGAGTCCCCATTATGGCGTTGTAGATAGCCGGGTATCCACTACCGCGAATTCGACGATCTTTGTGACCTCTTTCGCCATGACTGGGAGCCTGATATTTCCGAGGGTCATGGAGGTGACGCCCGAGAATCCAGTCAACGGTCTCGGTTCTGGGATGACTTCTCCTAGGGGTATGTTCATCCTTTGGAGAGTATCGCGGAACATGATGTTGACCGTGCTTCCTGTGTCGATGAGGATGCGGCCGACTTCGAGATCTTGAATCACCAAGTCGATGACCAGAGGATCGTAGTGGGGTTTGTCGAGTCCGGCCGTATCCTGCTCTTCGAAGACGATCGCGTGATTGGGAACGTCGTCTTCTGGGCACCATCCGGGACTTGTTTCGGCTTTCCGTCCGTAGGCTTTGATCGACGAAACCGAGTCCTGGTAGAAGTGCGATCCGCCGATGATCATGTTGATCCTCTGGCGATTGCTGTTGTTTCCTTCGCTATCTTGCCTTCGTCCGCGTTTTTCACCCGGTTGAGTTCCATGAGCGTTATTTTCGGGATTGGCTCCGTCGGTCTTTGGCGGACGGTCGGAATCTAAGAGCAGTTCTTTCACGCTTTTCACCGTTGATAATTCGCCGGCGAGCAGCTTTGTAATGAGTCTAGCGCCGAGAACTTTGCAATTGGAGGTTGAGTGACCTCTCGTCTGGTGGAACTCGCAGCTGGAGTTGTCCTTGTACGAGTTGCGCGTCCAAGTGTTTCCGGCGGTCCTCCCTTGTTCGGAGTTGACGGCGTAATTATGCTCGCCTTGGACGTCTTCCCCCTCGTGATGGACGTACTTGTCGTTACGTGAGGTCTTCTTCTTACCGGACGCTTTCTGCGGTCCGTGCTTTTGCGCCAGGATTTTCATCTCCTCTTCCATGATGATGAAATCCGTCGCTTTGTGGAGAGTGTCCTGGATGGTGTGCGGTCTCTCCAGAGAAATCCACTTTCGGAATTTCGACTTGTACCAGAGGTTTTTCCTCAGGGCGTCGATGGCGACTCTATCGCTGAGGCCTGTTACCCTGGACATTACGAGTTTGAACCTCTTTATGTAGTCGCGGAGCGGCTCGTCTTCCTTCTGAATGAGGCTCCAAAGATCTACATCGGAAGTTTCCCTGTCCATGAACATGGAAAACTGCTTCAGAAAGGCTGAAGCTAGCTGGCGAAAGCTTCCGATGGAGTTTCTTTTCAAGCGTGAGAACCACTCGAGCGCAGCACCTCTGAGGTTCTCGACGAACAGGAGACAGCAGCCGACGTCTTTTTCCCGCTCTGGAAGTTTAGACCTGGCCATCGCAATCTGAAAGGATTGCAGGTGTGCCTTCGGGTCTGTGGTTCCGTCGTAGGTGGGAAGCTTTATTTTCCCGGGATCCGAGACTCGTGCGTCCGTGATTCGAGACGTGAACGGAGTCTTCCTCGATTCTTCGAGGAGCAGGTCGATCTCGGGAGCAGTACTGGTTGCGTGGTGAATCTGCGATTTTACCGCTTTCACCTCGGCTGCAGTCTTTGCGATGTATTCGCGTAGATCGTGGATCTCATTGGCGCCGTTTGCGCTTCTCTGTCTACGCTGGCTGCGATAGGCCCGGATCTGGTCTTCGGCTAGCCTCTCTTGCTCTGACCAGTAGAGGTCTTCCTCCTCTTCCGTCATCGTTTTCTCGAAGGCTGCCGCCAGTCGAGCCGATTGACTTCGGGTCCTTCTGTGGTGGACGTCGGCGTCTTCGTCGGACGGATCCGACTGGTCGCTGATATCCAGATTGATTCTTTCGACGTCGACTCCTTCGTTTTCCCTCGCGGGAGGTGGAAGGTTATCCGTCGTTTTCTTCTGCCCCGCCGGAGTGGTATCTTCAGGGATGAGTTCCGGGGATTCTCTCGGGGCGTCTTTTTCTTTGTCTCCGGAAGTTCCGAAGTCGAGTCTCCTGACACTCCTCACCTTGGTGGATCCGCGCGGGAGTTTGCTTTTCGCTGTTAAGGTGCTGACCTGTTTAGCGAGCGAAGCCATTAGCTTCTCTTGTTCTTCCGACCGTTTCTGGGCGGTGGCGAACAGTTCCTTCACCTGGTCTAGCATCGCGGTGTTTGCCTCGGCAGTGACCGTCGATACGTTTCCAGCGGGAGTCTTCTCAGCGTTGGCATCGGCGGCTAGTCCGTCGTGCGTTTGCTTGTCTTTTTCCGCGTTAGCAGACATGCTTAACTGGGCGTGCGTAGTTGCGAGAAAGATAATTCCGTGATCCCCCTCCTTCTAGCGCCAAACTGTGGGAACCGAAATTCGCACCGTCGATTTTAGTTAAGTTTAAAACGTAGGAAAACTAAGTGGACCTAGTTTTCCCCGAGGATCCCGGCTATCTGCTGGGCCACGCACGACAAAGTTAAAAGAAGGCTAAGTTGAAAGTAAATACGTAAAATAAGAGAGCAAAAAAGAAAGAATTTCATTTCCGAGATTCGCGGAGAGCGTTGGAACAATATGTCGAGATCGCGGCCGTAAGAGCTGTCGATCGTCGCTAGTCTTGAAATCCTAGATCTAACCTAATTGAGTCGCAGCTCGCTAAAAAGGAAATAAAGCCTAAGTTCTAACTTGCTCTGAGAGTAGTTTGCCTTGTGATTTTCGGATCGCCTTCCTTCTGCTCCTAGACTTGCTTATATACTCCCATATGACGGTCTATTCCTGACGGGCCGGCGCGAGCTGAGCTTTTTCCATTTTCGTCGGCCTTCATGTTTATCGGGAAAGTTGACATTTATCTTTTCGGAAAATTGATGTTTATCTTTTTGGAAGTTTGACATTTATCCTGTTTTGGGAAGATAATCGCAAACAGTCGTATATATCTTTTTAGAAAATCGTAAAATGGTTATCCGATCATGTTTGGTCTCCGTTGGGCCGTATCTCGGATTTCCGCTATTTTTACGATTTCCTCGAGAGAACGTTCCTACTTGGACATTGGGTTTTTCGGAAGATCTTCGATTCTTTTTACGTGGCAAATGGTGTTTTTAGATAACCGTTGCCGCTTTCTACAAAGTTCTCCTATCCGTTGACGTCTTACGGGTTTTCCGAAGGCCAGGAGGAAGAAAAGGAGTTTGGTTTGCGGGATTTAAGAAAGTCGCAAAACTTCGATTTCTAACGGTTTGAGAACTCGGAACTTACGCACGAAGACTAGCCGTCCGATAACTCGAACTAGCATGGCGCTAGGCGCCCGGCGCCTAGAGACAACGCGGGCGCTAGGCGCCCGGCGCCTAGAGGCAGCACGGGCGCTAGGCGCCCGGCGCCTAGAGGCAGCACGGGCGCTAGGCGCCCGGCGCCTAGAGGCATCACGGGCGCTAGGCGCCCGGCGCCTAGAGGCAGCACGGGCGCTAGGCGCCCGGCGCCTAGAGGCAGCACGGGCGCTAGGCGCCCGGCGCCTAGAGGCAAGCACGGGCGCTAGGCGCCCGGCGCCTAGAGGCAAGCACGGGCGCTAGGCGCCCGGCGCCTAGAGGCAGCACGGGCGCTAGGCGCCCGACGCCTAGAGGCAAGCACGGGCGCTAGGCGCCCGGCGCCCGGCGCCTAGAGGCAAGCACGGGCGCTAGGCGCCCGGTGCCTAGAGGCAGCACGGGCGCTAGGCGCCCGGCGCCTAGAGGCAGCACGGGCGCTAGGCGCCCGGCGCCTAGAGGCAGCACGGGCGCTAGGCGCCCGGCGCCTAGAGGCAAGCACGGGCGCTAGGCGCCCGGCGCCTAGAGGCAAGCACGGGCGCTAGGCGCCCGGCGCCTAGAGGCAGCACTGGCGCTAGGCGCCCGGCGCCTAGAGGCAAGCACGGGCGCTAGGCGCCCGGCGCCTAGAGGCAAGCAGGGGCGCTAGGCGCCCGGCGCCTAGAGGCAAGCACGGGCGCTAGGCGCCCGGCGCCTAGAGGCAATCCAGGGTCGTCGCTCGTTTCTTCCGGCTCGTGCGAGTTTTTGCGTTCTTTTTACTTCCCGGAGATTTTATCGTGTAGAGAATGTTTCTAATCGTCGATTTCGGAATTTCTTAACATTTTCCCGAGTTTTCTAGAATGAAACTTATTCTCTTAATGCTTCTCTAACAGCTTTCGTATTTTGTTCGAACTTTTCGGACATCGATTTCGTCTTGACCGATTTTGACCCCAACACTTCACTCAAGTCTGTACGTTTCCACGAATTTTCGCGTAAATCGTAAACCGCAGGAAAATCTCGCTTTGTACAAACGACGGATACGGTGATCATCAGGGAGGCAGGAATGAGACGACAACTCACACCCTGTCCCTCTAACTTCGATAGATAGAAGTTCTGAAAACGCAACATTAATATTTTATAAAGATTGAGCCGTAGAGTTCAACAGATGCCCTGAAAAAGGCCGGGATTCGAAGCCACCAACGGCCAGTCCCACAAGTGTACATCATGGCCTCTTAACGGCCGAAACACAATCAAAATAAAAATCTCTGAAAGGATTGATAAACCTAGACGCTCCCCGGAGCATCACCTTCATCCTCAAAACTCACCCAAAGTAGGAACGGTCTCACTGTCGCCTCCATTGGTCGCACCACCGTTGCATGTTTCATATGCGCCAGCTTCACGATCCTTGACTGCATAGTCCTGGTCCTCCGAACCCTCCGAATCCGGGACAAGGGTGCACACGGGTTTCAGACCAGCGAGAATTGAGTCGAAGTCCTCTCCGTCAAACTTGCGAGTCCCCGTCTCCTCAAGACTCTGAATCTTCTCTTGAAGACGACGGACTTTCGAGGACATATGTTCTTCTCTTTCTTCACATTGAGCAACGAACTCACGGTCTTTCCGACGTCACGTTCAAGATCGCCAATCAAAGGTGATGAGGATGTCCGCAATGAAATATTCTTAGCCACAAATTTCGACTTTCAACTCATAATCTTCCGCCCGCAAGATCGTCTCCGCGTCTTACAGGCTGGGGGGCTAACTGTTGGGGTCAAAAACGGTTCTCTCGAAATCAACGGCTAAAACTATTTATCATGCGCGGACTTTCCATAAAACAAGCGTCGAGAGCAAGACAAGTCGTATAGCGTAAAGAACCTATGTTAAAGTCGATCGTTCTTGATTTACACGATAAACTTTACGAGAAAACCAAATAAGATTTAGTCGTAAAACTTCGATGATACAATCAAGAAGAGCCGAGAGTCATTAGGTCCGTAGCTAAGATGACACGACCATACGAAAGTATACGGAAGAAACGGGAAGTAATCTAAGTTTGGACAGGCTGAACGACATAGAATCCGCCTTGAAACTTCAAAGAGCCCGTTCTCTCAAACCGTGAGGATCCAGAAAACGAGCAAGATATCAAATCGAAGCCCTCGCCGAGACGCACGTGCTGGTCGTATGCGCCGGGCGCCTAGCGCCCGTGCTGCCTCTAGGCGTCGGGCGCCTAGCGCCCGTGCTGCCTCTAGGCGCCGGGCGCCTAGCGCCCGTGCTGCCTCTAGGCGCCGGGCGCCTAGCGCCCGTGCTGCCTCTAGGCGCCGGGCGCCTAGCGCCCGTGCTGCCTCTAGGCGCCGGGCGCCTAGCGCCCGTGCTGCCTCTAGGCGCCGGGCGCCTAGCGCCCGTGCTGCCTCTAGGCGCCGGGCGCCTAGCGCCCGTGCTGCCTCTAGGCGCCGGGCGCCTAGCGCCCGTGCTGCCTCTAGGCGCCGGGCGCCTAGCGCCCGTGCTGCCTCTAGGCGCCGGGCGCCTAGCGCCCGTGCTTCCTCTAGGCGCCGGGCGCCTAGCGCCCGTGCTGCCTCTAGGCGCCGGGCGCCTAGCGTCCGTGCTGCCTCTAGGCGCCGGGCGCCTAGCGCCCGTGCTGGTTCTAGCCGCCCGTGATGGTCCTAGCCGCCGGGAAACTTCAAAAAGCCCGTTCTCTCAAACCGTGAGGATCCAGAAAACGAGTAAGATATCAAATCGAAGCCCTCGCCGAGACGCACGTGCTGCCTCTAGGCGCCGGGCACCTAGCGCCCGTGCTGCCTCTAGGCGCCGGGCGCCTAGCGTCCGTGCTGCCTCTAGGCGCCGGGCTCCTAGCGCCCGTGCTGGCTCGAGTCTTCGAGCGACAATCTTCCGTGCACAAGTCCCAGGCCCCGGCCGTCAGAAGTCTGTACTTTGAGTCTTTCCCGAGTCCTCGCGGAACGAATCATTGTGATTCCGCGTACAAAACTCCCGTTCTTACTCCAAACTAAGATCGTCGGAAACACTTCGGAAACTCGTAAAATATCAACGGAAAGGAAGATCCTAAAATTATTCATACGAAACGATGATGGTTATCTAAGACACCATACATCTCAATTCTACGAAGAATTGAAGATCTTTCGAAGAAATCGTAGAAAACAACGGAAGTCCTAGAAACGGCTCGAAAGGGACCAAATGCGATCGGACAATCCATTTGCGATTATCTATGATAGATACGACGATTTACGTTTATCTTTACGTAACAAGATAAATGCTAAATTTTCGGAAGGATAAATGTCAAGTTTCCCGAAGATAAATGTCAAGTTTCCCGATAAACATTAAGGCCGACGAAAATGGAAAAAAGCCCACCTTGCGGCCCAGAAGGAGAATAGACCTTCATAAGAAGGAGTATATAAAGGAGCTTTGGGAGAGGAAGAAAGAGAGGGCGAAAATTATGGAGAGACTTAGAGAGCAGATCCGAGATTTTAGACAGAGGGAACTTAGAACTTAGACCACCTTCATCGGTGTTCCTTAAGCAGGGTTCTAAAGCAAAAGGCAAAAATAAATAAATGAAAAATGATAAAAAGATAGAGGACCGCTCCTTCATTTGGGAGTTGTAGGATTGGTAAAGAACCCTTACGTGTCATTTTAGTATTGGACAGCCCTTTTTTCTCTCTCTTTCTCGTTGGAGCTTCGTTCCCAATTCAGTTTTATCTTCTTCTTCTCTCAATCACTCCTTCTTCTCTCTAGATTCTGATCTCGATTTGAAGAGGAGTCTTCCGTTTTCTGATGTTTCTGTACAATCATCTTTTACAATATGGTTTTGAAAAATCTCTACAAAATTTATTCAATTTTGGAACCTCTTAGGCAGAGGAGGAGGAGGAACACTAGGCTCAGTTGGCGGCGGCGGGGAGGAGCGGGCAGATCGGCTCGATTCATTTTCGGATGGTTGTCTTGTCCCACTTGTGAAATTAAAGGTCTCTACTTTGTGATCGGTCGCTGTGTGTGTGTGTGTTTTAATCTTTTTTTGGTTTGTTGGGATATAGATGTAGGTCAAGATGAGGTTGAGAAGCTTGGATTTGAAGCTCTGTATACGATGTTTAACCAAATCTTTTACAAATTTTATATTCATGTGTGCAGTTTGGAGGTTGGTGAGTTTCTTTCTTTTGTAAAACCTTGAGGAAAAGGGCATATAACAAGTTGTAAGCTATAATTCTTCACTCATAGTAACGTTTCTCTGTAAAGCTTTGACTGAATGGCTTTGTTGATATGTAATGCATCCTTTTCTGTAATGATCATTGTGCCTTAGTCTGGATTTTTTTTGGTATATCCTGACATGAGTCTACTGGAAGTTAAGTCTAGGGTTATTACTGCTTTAGATGCTGTTGGCATATGTGATTTTATGCATGTCAGATTTATGCCAATTGATTGACGCAAAGAATGGTCATTGCCAGTTGTAGTGAGATCGTTTTTGTACTGTAAATGGTCATGGCTTAGAATGGGAATGACCCTTGTTGAATTCAGATGCTAAAGCATTCTCTTGAACACCGACACCGTAGACCATGTAGGAGGAGGGTGGTGATTTGTATTGGAAATTTTTAGTACTCTGAATGTGAATGGGTTTGATTCCTAAAGGATGGTCTTCTGTTTTGTGTCATTTGATGATACATGAACCAGTGAATCCCTGTATCAAACATGATTGAAGCTGCTATGGAGGAGTAGCGTACCAAGCTAACAACAGGGGTAGATTGTGCAACCTGGAAATACTCTCAAGATGTTTTTAAGCCAGTGTTCAGTACCAAACATACCTGGAGTCTGATCCATCAACAAGCACAACATGTCGACTGGTGCAAAGAACTCTTGTTCAAGTATCACACTCCGAAGTTTGACTGGTACCAAACAATTGTTCAAACAATTTTTTTCAGTCTTTAGTGGTTTCTAAAATGTTTATATGTCATATTTGTTTAAATTTTATGAAATCCAATAATTTATAAGTTTTGTAAAATTTAAATTTAATAATTCAAGTTAAAAAAAAATTAAGAACCTCAAAGGGGTTCTCCCATTGGACCTTGACAAAACTAATTGCATTAACAAGGATCCTAAAGTTCATAAAGTACACAATTTATCATTAAATAATTCATTAGTACCTATCAAGGGTTCTAACCATTGGACATGCTCTTAGGTGGTTAGACTAGCAAGGCATGACCTAGGACGTCTGGCCGCCTCTCGTTCTACCTTCATCTTGTCCGCAGACTTCTGTTCCTTCGGAAGAAACTAACAATCCTTTTACTCAGAGTTCCGCACATAGAAACCGTGGGCGTTATTCTCGACACGCCCGTTTCTATGACAAACGCTCATACTAGACGAACTCCGCCAGGCAGTTCGATCTCTTGTTCAAATCTTTCTAACTGAACTACGTCCGACTTGATCCTCGAAAGGGGTACGTATGCAGCCTTTCTCAAGGTCCAGTCCCAACTCTTAACAAAACCCTTTTTGTACGATTTTCGTCTTTTGTTATCTTTGTATATTTTCCGCACTTGTTCGGTCACTTGTCGTTGGCTGTCGCAGAGAATCCGGACCTTCAAGGAAAGTCGGGTTAACTTGGCTTTCCTCCGTTTTTTACTTAATCAAAATCGACAATGCGAATTTCGGTTCCCACATAAGTGTGACAGCTTTTGCTTCCTTGGGGTTTTGATCAGACTTTCCAGGTAGAGATCCTTGCTGGCGGTTCTGGTGGGTGCTCATGGAAGCAAACTGATTCTCCAAGTTCTTGACAGAAGAAGCAAGGTTGGAGAATTTGTTGTTGAGCTCATTGTAGCTTCCATCAATCTTGGAGTGAAGGTTTTTCAGCTCATAGCCAACATGCTTCTCACTTCTAGTCTGAGACTCCAAGATTTGTTTCAGCAAGGCATCAGTGCTGCTCTCTTGAGGGGCAGAGGAGCTAGGAGAAGGGTTTTGCTGAGGCTGATGGTTGCTCTGCTGGTTGTTTCTAGGCTGATAACCACTCTGCTGATTGTTGGAATAAGACTTTTGTTGGTAGTTGTTGTACTGAAAGTTGGGATCCTTCTTGTACCAGCTACCATTGTTGTTGATGAAACACAACTCCTCTTGCCCTTCCAGACCCTCAACTTCATTGATAGTAGGAGGTATCTCCTGGTTTGGGTTCCCAACAAAGTTCACATGCGCTTGTGTGGCCTTAGCAGCAAGGAGTGTGTCAATCTTCTCCTGCAGAGCCTTTATCTCCTTTCTTGTCTGCTTGTCTTCTGATCTATTGGCTCTGTCATGATCCCCACTGTAGACTGCATCACTCTTAACCATGTTGTCAACCAGTTTCTCAGCCTCTGTTTCGGTTCTTTCCAAGAAGTTGCCATTGCTTGCAGTGTCCAATCTGGCTCTGTACTCAGGTAAGGCACCTCTGTAGAATGTGCTGAGCAAGCTTCCCTTGTTGAAACCATGGTGTGGACATTGAGCTAGGTAGCCACTGAACCTCTCCCATGGTTCACTGAATCCTTCCAGGTTCTTCTGTTTGAAGCCATATATCTCATTCCTGTAGTCAGCAGTCTTAGAAGTAGAGAAGAACTTTTCCAAGAATGCTTTCTTGCAGTCATCCCAAGTGGTGATGGAGTTACTAGGCAGAGATTTCTCCCACTGACGTGCTTTGTCCCCCAAAGAGAAAGGGAAAAGCTTGAGCTTGAAAGCATCTTCTGATACACCATTGGTTTTGGATAGGCCACAGTACCTATCAAAGCTGTCCAAGTGGTCAAATGGGTTCTCTGCAGCTAGGCCATAGAACTTGTTGTTCTAATGGTGTTGAGCAATCCTGACTTGATTTCAAAGTTGTTAGCTGCTACAGCTGGTGCTCTGATTCCTAGCAGTTGACCATGGTTGGTCGGGCGGTCATAAGCACCAATAGGGCGAGCTGGTGGGGCGTTGTTAGCGCCATTCGCATCTGGGTCAGCCATTTCAATGTTCAAACCCTGTATGTGAGCCTGTTGCTCTTCCTCTCTTCTCTTTCTAGCACACTCTCTCTCTAAGGCTCTGATGTCTTCTGCTCTTGGAACTAGGTTTGTTGGACATTTGCTCCTCAAGTTCATACACCTGAAAGTCACAAAGAGGTGAAAAAGAGAATCAGTAACTTATAAAAAATAAAAATGACTTAGTCTCAAGCAAATGACTAAATCTCAATGTTCAAATCAAAACTCAGAATTTGGCAACGGCGCTAATTTGATGGTTGGAGTTTTCAAGGCTCCTAAGTCAAATAATCGTAAAGTGGAAGTAAGTTGTCGAACCAGTTCTGAGGGATTCAAATGCAGAGAGAATGCAAGTATTTGCCTAATCTAAGTGCAGCCAATGATTTGATTGTATTAAAACTAAAACTAGAATGCAAATAACAGAAATGATACTTGTATACTATTGGAAAGGAGAACTCATGAGTATAGGGAATGTGACCTTGGGTGATCAGGTTTCGAAACTAAGGATGGCAAATAATCAATTAAACTATCAATCTTAAACCTAGACACAATTCTAAGCAAGCTCTATGTCTAGATGAATGCTCATTTGCTAACACATCTCAAACATCAAATGTCTTTGGTTGAATAACATGCAAGCAATCATTACTAACGAGTCTAATAGTTATCTTAGCATCTTTAACAACAAATGTCTTTGGCAAAGTACACTAAAAGCCTAGGAGAGTTGATTCAAGCATTTCATCAAACACATGTCGGGTGAGAAATGCCTAGAGATCACCCCTTGAGTGGCCTACTCAAAAGATGCATTAAGAACACTCTACTATGCAAGGATCAAGTATGATCTACACTTAAAACATCCTAGAACTAGCCTAATCACCCTTAATCTCCCTAACCCATGAATTCAAAAGGTGATTACTCACTAATCTCCATGATTCCTCTTAAACCCATGATGGATTTCAGATTAATCATGTAGAGAAATAGATAGAATAATCAACAAGAACACAAGAACAATAGATCAATGATTCAAAGAGTTTTTGTGTCTTTCTCAATATCCAAAGATAAAAGATGATCTGCCAATGGTGGCTACAAAGAGTACTTAAACTTAGGTTTTTTCAAGTCTAAAACGTAGAAGGGTAAAATAGTAAATAAACTCAAAAACATCACGCAGCAGCCTGGGGACGTGCCACAAGGCCGCTGGGGACATGAGGCCGCTGGGACACTTTGCCGTGGAGAGCTTCTTGTTGTGGCGCGGTACTGTAGACCGCGGGATCAGGCCGAGTAAGCTCTCGCTGAAACGCATCAAAGGCCGCTGGGGACAGGAAGGCCGCTGGGACACTTGGGCGTAGGGGAGACTTCATCGCGGAGCAGCTTCGCAGGCCGCGCGCCAAGGCCGAGTGAGCTTCCGCAATTTTGGACACAGGCCGCTGGGGTCGTCTGGCCGCTGCAACACTTAGTTGTGGGGAGCTTTCTCGAACATAAATCATCATTTTGCTCCAAAATCATCTCTAATTACTCAAAGTCACCAACTAGCATCTCCAATACCTGATAAGGACAAATGCAATGCAAATGCATCCTATATGCCTTCTATATGAATTTTAAAGATCAATAAGAAGCTAAAACAAAGACTAAAATCATGCAAATACACAAGATATCAGATTGATCTTCACTTGGGTACAGGAAACACTCTCCACTTTGACATCAAGGAGGTGATGAAGAAACCAGTCATGCAGGCACAAATCTTCTACATAGATGAGATGGATGCCCTTGCTGATGAGCTACTTGAAGAGCTATCAATTGAGGATCCTCTACAGCATGCCTTAACCATAGAGAGAGATGATGAAGTGGTTGAGAACCTGGCTAGTACTGCATATGGACTGATGTTGGATTCACACAAGGGATTCAAAGATAAGGATCAGTTTGAGGAGCTGCCACAAGAGGTTCATCAAGAGGCTGCAGTCATTCAGCAGGAGGACATCCAGCAAGATGATTGGAGTGAGCTTAAGGCACCTAAGGTGGAACTAAAACCTCTTCCCCAAGGTGTAAGGTATGCATTTCTTGGTCCCAATGAAACATACCATGTCATTGTGAGTAGTGAACTTACTGAAACTGAATTGTGTGAACTTTTGAAAACACTTAAAAAGTTTAGAAAAGCAATAGGTTACTCACTTGATGACATCAAGGGAATATCACCATCTTTGTGCATGCATAGGATACATCTTGAGGATGAGTCAATGACTTCTATCGAGCATCATAGAAGGTTAAATCCTAACCTGAAGGATGTTGTAAAGAAGGAGATTCTAAAACTCTTAGATGCTGGGTTATTTACCCTATTTCCGATTCAAAATGGGTATCTCCTGTGCATGTGGTCCCAAAGAAAGGTGGAATCACAGTGATTAAAAATGACAAAGATGAATTAATACCAACAAGAACTGTCACAGGTCATAGAATATGTATTGATTATAGAAAACTGAACTCTGCATCTAGAAAAGATCATTTTCCATTGCCATTCATTGATCAGATGCTTGAGAGACTTGCAAATCATCCATTCTATTGTTTTTTTGATGGGTATTCAGGTTTCTTCCAAATCCCCATACACCCAAATGATCAAGAGAAAATGACATTCACATGTCCTTATGGTACCTTCGCATATCGAAGAATGCCATTTGGATTATGTAATGCTCCAGCCACCTTTCAAAGGTGCATGATGTCAATTTTCTCTGATCTGATTGAGGATATTGTGGAGGTGTTTATGGATGATTTCTCTATCTATGGATCTTCGTTTTCTGCTTGTTTGTCAAATTTGTGCAGGGTCCTACAGAGATGTGAAGACACCAACCTTGTACTAAACTGGGAGAAGTGCCACTTCATGGTTAAGGAAGGGATTGTGCTTGGACACAAGATTTCAGAGAAGGGGATTGAGGTGGACAAAGCTAAGATTGAGGTTATGGTTAGCTTGCCTCCACCTAAGACAGTGAAAGATATCAGAAGCTTCCTTGGACATGCTGGGTTCTACAGGAGATTCATCAAAGACTTCTCTATGATCACTAGACCTTTGACCAGATTGCTTTGCAAGGAAGCTACCTTCAGCTTTGAAGTAGAGTGTCTTGAGGCCTTCAGGAAGCTTAACATGAACTCATCAGTGCCCCCATAGTTCAGCCACCTGATTGGGATCTCCCCTTTGAGATCATGTGTGATGCTAGTGATTATGCTGTGGGAGCTGTGCTTGGGCAGAAGAAGAATGGAAAAACTCATGTAATCTACTATGCAAGCCAGACCATGAATGAAGCTCAGATGAGGTATGCCACCACAGAGAAGGAAATGCTAGCCATTGTCTTTGCCTTTGAGAAGTTCAGAAGCTACTTGGTGGGATCTAAGGTCATTGTCTACACTGATCATGCTGCTTTGAGACACCTTCTAGCCAAGAAAGATGCAAAACCCAGACTTTTGAGGTGGATCTTATTGCTTCAAGAGTTTGATTTGGAGATCAGAGACAAGCCAGGAGTTGAGAATGGTGTAGCTGATCACTTGTCCAGGCTGAAAGTAGAGTGTGGGGTACCTATTGATGAAGGACTTCCAGAAGAGCAGATCATGGCTATTGGAGGAGTGATGGCACTTTGTGAAACTGGTAGAAAGCTTGAGGAAGTGAAGGGAACTGAAGAGAAGGAACCTTGGTATGCTGATTTGGTGAACTACTTGGCTACAGGAAAAGAGCCTTTGAATCTTGTGGGCTATGCTAAGAAGAAGTTCTACAAGGATGTGAAGAGGTACTACTGGGATGAGCCTTATCTCTACACTCTATGCAAAGATCAACTCTATAGGAGAGTGGTGGCTAATGAGGAGATAGATGGGATCCTTACTCAGTGTCATAGATCATCATATGGAGGCCATTTTGCTACCTTCAAGACTGATGCAAAAGTGTTACAAGCGGGATTCTGGTGGCCACACATGTTCAAGGACACACAGGAATTCATTTCAAAGTGTGATTCATGCCAAAGGAGAGGAAACATCACAAGGAGAAATGAGATGCCTCAAAATTCAATCCTTGAAGTTGAGGTATTTGATGTATGGGGCATTGACTTCATGGGGCCATTTCCATCATCATATGGTAACAAGTTCATCCTTGTAGCTGTTGACTATGTCTCAAAGTGGGTAGAGCCAATTGCAAGTCCCAGTAGTGATTCTGGAGTTGTGTTGAAGATGTTCAAGAATGTCATTTTTCCAAGGTTTGGAGTCCCAAGAGTTGTAATCAGTGATGGAGGTTCTCACTTCATAAACAAGGTGTTTGAGGGACTTCTCAAGAAGAATGGTGTGAAGCATAAGGTATCATCTCCTTACCACCCTCAGACAAATGGTCAAGCTGAGATTTCTAACAGACAGATCAAGTCCATCTTGGAGAAGATTGTTGGGATCACAAGGAAAGATTGGTCAGCAAAGCTTGATGATGCACTTTGGGCTTATAGGACAGCTTACAAGACTCCCTTGGGAACCACACCATTCAACCTTGTGTATGGAAAAGCTTGTCATCTTCCAGTGGAGCTTGAATATAAAGCATTATGGGCAGTTAAGTTACTGAACTTTGACATCAAGGGTGCTAAGGAGAAGAGGCTTCTTCAGTTACATGAGCTTGATGAGATAAGGATGGATGCCTTTGAGAACTCCAGGATCTACAAGGAAAAGACTAAAGCCTTCCATGACAAGCATATCTTAAGGAGGGAGTTTAATGAAGGAGATCTAGTCCTTCTACACAACTCCAGTGTGAAGTTGTTTCCAGGAAAGCTAAAGTCAAGGTGGTCCGGTCCTTTCAAGGTTAAGGAAGTTAAGCCTTATGGAGCAATAGTTCTGTGGAGTGCTGATGGAAGCTATTTCACAGTGAATGGGCAAAGGGTTAAGCTCTACATGGCGGATGCACCTAAGGAAGATGGGGTTTCAACTCCACTCTCTGATCCTACCCCAGCCTTATCAAATGGAGGCAAAGTCAAGCTAGAGACTTAAAACAAGCTCACTTGGGAGGAAGTCCCATGTATATCCTTTGTACATATTGCATTAGTATTTTCATTTTCATCTCATTTTTCTTTCATCCTATTGCATCATTAAAAAAAAGGGATGAACAGTGATTCGCAGGTGTCACAGCGGGTTGAGCGCAGCGGGTCAGTCCAGTCGCTCCAGTCACAGCGGCCAGAAGGCAGCGACTCCAGGTGGTCGCTCGTCTCTTTTGGCAGCGGGTCTTGCAGCGGGTGCGGCTAGTCGCTCCAGGGGCACAGCGGGTGCAGAAGCGGCTCCATTCAGTCGCTGCGTCGCCAAAGCCCGAAGCCACCCATGTGGAGCGGGTGTGCCCAGTCGCTCGTTTTATTCCGCAGCGGCTCATGGAGCGGGTAAGGGAGGTCGCTCCGGTCGTCGGTTCAGGTAAGTCTTCTGATTTTAAAAGCCTGTTCAATTAAATTGGACCAATCCTAACCACCCTAACCGACCTAACCCGACCCTAGACCTACCCAGACTTCCCCCACGCCATCTTCTTCCTCACTCTCACCCCACAACATCTCATAAACTCTCTCAAACTCTCCACACTCAAAAACTCCATATCTCACTCAATTCTCCACAAAATCACCTCATTCTTTCACCTAGATCAAAGCTTTCACCCCTGTTGTCTACCTCACCACACCTAATCACCATTCCCACTCACCAAAAGCAAGGTATTGTATTCTTGAAACCAATTTCGTAGGTCCATGAACCCTAGAAATTGAAATTCGAATTTTGGTCATTTTCTTGCTTGATTGTGGTAAAATAGACTAGGGAAAGCTTATATATCATGTTGGGTGGTTGATTTCATGGTGGAATTGAGATTAATTTGAAATTTTGCCAATTAGGGTTCATGGATTTGGGGATTTTTGAAATTGGACATAATTGAGAGTATTTGGGGTTTGTTTTGCCTATTGAGTTGTTTAGAAGCTTGCTTCAAGACTTCTTCAGTTCTAAAATCACTTAGTTCATTGAATTTTACTTCATTTGTAATTTTCACTTCATGACAATTTGAAAAGTGTGATTTTTGCTTCATCCGGCTCACTTCTTTGCAAGTATTTCTTGTTCTCAGGTACCAATGACAAGGGAAACAGTACCTGTTGTTGGTTCCGGCAAGCGCTTGACGAAAAAGCAAGAAGCGGCAGCTGCGAAGAAGAAACTGGCAGAGGAGAAGAGAGCAGGGAAGAGTGTGGCTGATACTGATGAGGAAGAGAGTGGTTCTGAAAGCGCAGATTGTTGGGGTCAAAAACGGTTATCTCGAAATCAACGGCTAAGACTATTTGTCGTACGAAAAATCCTCCGAAGAATGCACACGAACACCCGCAAACTGAAGGAAACAAGCAGACCGCAGCCTGCCCCTAGGCGCCGGGCGCCTAGCGCCCGTGCTGCCACTAGGCGACGGGCGCCTAGCGCCCGTGCTGCCTCTAGGCGCCGGGCGCCTAGCGCCCGTGCTGCCTCTAGGCGCCGGGCGCCTAGCGCCTGTGCTGCCTCTAGGCGCCGGGGGCCTAGCGCCCGTGCTGCCTCTAGGCGCCGGGCGCCTAGCGCCCGAGCTGCCTCTAGGCGCCGGGCGCCTAGCGCCCGAGCTACCTCTAGGCGCCGGGCGCCAGGCGCCCGAGCTGCCTCTAGGCGCCGGGCGCCTAGCGCCCGTGCTGCCTCTAGGCGCCGGGCGCCTAGCGCCCGTGCTGCCTCTAGGCGCCGGGCGCCTAGGGCCCGAAGCTGCCTCTAGGCGCCGGGCGCCTAGCGCCCGTGCTGCCTCTAGGCGCCGGGCGCCTAGCGCCCGAAGCTGCCTCTAGGCGCCGGGCGCCTAGCGCCCGTGCTGCCTCTAGGCGCCGGGCGCCTAGCGCCCGTGCTGCCTCTAGGCGCCGGGCGCCTAGCGCCCGTGCTGCCTCTAGGCGCCGGGCGCCTAGCGCCCGTGCTGCCTCTAGGCGCCGGGCGCCTAGCGCCCGTGCTGCCTCGGGTCCTCGAGCGACAATCTTCCGTGCACGAGTTCTAGGCCCCGACCGTTAGTAATCTGCGCCTTGAGTCCTTCCCAAGTCCTTGCGGAATGAATCATTGGGATTCCGCATACAAAACTCCCGTTCTTACTCTGAATTAAAAACCGTCGGAAACACTTCGGAAACTCGTAAGATATCAACGGAAAGAAAGATCTTAAATCATTCATACGAAACGATGATGGTTATCTAAGACACCACACATCTCAACTCTACGAAGGATTGAAGATCTTCCGAAGAAATCGTAAAAAACAGCGGAAGTCCTCGAAACGGCCCGAAAGGGACCAAACGCGATCGGACAACCCATTTACGATTATCTAAGATAGATACGGCGATTTACGCAACAAAATAAATCCTAAGTTTCCGGAAGGATAAATGTCAAGTTTCCCAAAGATAAACATGAAGGTCGACGAAAATGGAAAAAGCCCGCCTTGCGGCCCAGAAGGAGAATAGACCGTCATAGGAAGGAGTATATAAAGGAGCTTAGGGAGACAAAGGAGGGCAGAGCGAAAATCGGCGAGAGAGAGACCAGATCCGAAATCTAGGGTTTTTAGAGAAATTCCTGCTAGCTTAGGGAACTTAGGACTTAGGAGGCTAGACTAGCGGAGCAAGACTTAGAACGTCTTGTCTCCTATTTTTCCGTTGTTTCCTCTTCAGCGTACCTCTACTTCCTGTTTTTCGGAAGAATATTGTATTCATCTTATCATCAGTTTAATAAACGCCTTAGCGCGACTTTTCCGCATTGTTATCTTTTTATCAATTTCGTTTGGTTGTCGCAGAGAATCCGAGCCTTCAGGGAAAACTAGGTTTACTTAGTTTTCCTCCGATAAAACTTAACTAAAATCGACAGTGCGAATTTCGGTTCCCACAGTTTGGCGCTAAAAGGAGGGGGGGTCGGATTCTCTTACTCAAAAACCTACGATTGATAACGACAGCATGGCCACATCGCCTGTCCGCAACATCGTGTCATTCGGGGACGGAGCAACGGCTCGTCAAGCCAAACCTCACGACGAACTCCTCGTCATCAGACTAACGATCCAGGACATCGACGTAGCAAGAATATTGGTCGACACCGGTTGCTCGACAAATATTATATATAGAAACACTCTCGAGAGAATGGGACTCGACCTAAGCGTTATCACGGACGATCCCAATCCAATAATCGGACTCTCAGGAAACATCACAATGACCCTCGGCTCGGTCGATCTCTCGGTCAGAGCCGGGAGCGTCATAAAGATGGTGGAATTTTTGGTAGTCGACGGCCCTGCAGCGTATAACGCAATCGTCGGGACTCCGTGGTTAAATTCCATGCAAGCAATACCCTCGACTTTCCACCTGTGCCTCAAATTTCCATCCCTCCTCGGAGTCGAAACAATACAAGGCGATCGTAAGACGCCGCAAGTCTGCTTGGCCGCTGGGTTAAAACGAAAAAACTCCGAGCCCGAAACTAACTCGAAAAAGCAAGTGACCCGCGAACCAGCGTCGCAAGACCCTCCAGAAATCATCTGGCAGTCGCGAAAAGCTGAAGCCCTGGAAGGGAAACGTGAGCCCACTTGCGAACCAGTGATTTCGGTCTGCCTCGACGAGACTAACCCAAAACGATGCGTGGAGATTGGGGCCAATCTTCGCGACCCGTTAAAAGCAGAACTCATCGCATGTCTCAAGAAGAACCTAAATACGTTCGCCTGGGCTGCGGAAGATATGCCGGGAATCGACATCAACATAACATGTCACGAACTCAACATCGATCCAACTCATAAACCCGTGAAACAAAAGAGGCGAAAGCTAGGTCCTGAACGGGCGACCGCGGTTAATGAGGAAGTCGAAAGACTCCTCAAAGTTGGATCGATAACAGAAGTAAGATATCCCGACTGGCTCGCCAATCCCGTCGTCGTCAAGAAAAAGAACGGGAAATGGCGAGTGTGCGTCGATTTCACTGATCTCAACAAAGCGTGTCCGAAGGATTGCTTTCCGCTCCCGCACATCGACCGTCTAGTCGAAGCAACCGCGGGAAACAAACTTCTATCGTTCATGGATGCGTTCTCCGGATACAATCAGATCATGATGAATCCCGACGATCGCGAGAAGACAGCATTCATTACCGACAGAGGAACCTATTGCTACAAAGTAATGCCCTTCGGCCTAAAGAACACCGGCGCCACATATCAACGGCTCGTCAATCGAATGTTTGCTGAACAACTCGGAAAAACCATGGAGGTTTACATCGACGATATGCTGGTAAAATCTCTCGACGAACGCGACCACGTACTCCATCTAGAGGAATGCTTCGAGAGATTAAACCAACACAACATGAAACTGAATCCAGCTAAATGCAGATTCGCCGTAGCATCGGGCGAATTTCTCGGATACCTCGTAACATTCCGCGGAATAGAGGCTAATCCAAAACAAATCAACGCACTGATAGAAATGGCCTCCCCGAGAACCAAGCGGGAAGTTCAAAGGCTGACCGGACGAGTCGCGGCCTTAAACCGGTTCATCTCGCGGTCCACGGATAAGTGCCTCCCTTTCTACGAAACTTTGAAGGGGAACAAAAAGTTCGAGTGGTCAGAGGATTGCGAGAAAGCTTTCCAACAGCTGAAACAATATCTGGCCACCCCTCCTATCCTCGCGAAACCCGTAGTCGGAGAACCCTTGTTCCTCTACATCGCAGTGTCCGCATCAGCAGTCAGTGGCGTTCTGATTCAAGAAGAATTCGGAGAACAGAAGCCGGTCTTTTACATTAGTAAAACGTTGCTGGATGCCGAAACTCGGTATCCGCTAATGGAAAAGTTGGCACTCGCCGTTATAACCTCGGCGAGAAAACTTAGACCGTATTTCCAATCTCATACCATCGTGGTACTTACCACTTTCCCGCTACGGACGGTTCTACACAGTCCAAGCCAGTCTGGTAGACTCGCGAAGTGGGCAATCGAACTAAGTGAGTACGATATCGAATATCGACCAAAAACCTGCACGAAATCGCAGGTACTCGCGGATTTCCTGGTAGAATTACCCACAGCGGATTTAACTAACAAGGAGCCTGGTTCAATGTGGGATCTCTATGTCGACGGATCCTCATCCAAGCAAGGATCCGGAATCGGGATCCGACTCACTTCACCAACGGAGGAAATCCTCGAGCAATCATTCCGCTTGGATTTTCACGCATCAAACAACGAAGCAGAGTACGAGGCGCTAATTGCTGGCCTACGACTAGCCCACGGGCTGAAGATTCAAAATATTCACGCTTACTGCGACTCTCAGTTAGTCGCAAATCAATTCAGCGGAGAATACGAAGCAAGGGACGAAAGGATGAACGCATATCTGAAGGTCGTCCAAGACTTGGCCCACGATTTTCAGCAATTTGCGCTAACCAGGATTCCCCGCTCGGAAAACGTCCAGGCCGACGCTTTAGCTGCTCTAGCCTCAAGCTCAGATCCGGGGCTTAAAAGAATAATCCCCGTCGAATTCATTTAGCACCCGAGCATCGGACCACCGGTAATCGCCAACCTGATCAGAGCGCAGATCGAAGGCGCCGAAGAAAACGAAGACCAGCCGGAAGACGACGCAGACCAAACAGACTACGGCTGCGACGCTCCCTGGCTAGAACCTATCAGAGCCTACATCGTAGATGGCACCTTACCCGCGGAAAAATGGGCAGCCCGGAAAATCAAAGTCCAGGCAGCACGATACGTAACCGTGGAAGGCGAAATCTACAAATGGCGATTCTCCGGACCTCTCATGACTTGCGCAGAAGGAGAGAAGGCGAGAAAAATCATGGAAGAGATTCATTCCGGATCGTGCGGAAACCATTCCGGCGGAAGATCTCTCGCAACGAAAATAAAACGCCACGGTTTCTATTGGCCCACTATGGTAAAGGATTGCGAGAAGTTCGCTCGGAAATGCGAGAAGTGTCAGCGGCACGCTCTGACAATTCATCAACCCGCAGAAATCCTCTCCTCTATCTCATCTCCGTACCCATTCATGCGATGGTCAATGGATATCGTCGGACCTCTACACAAATCAAAACAGAAACGTTTCCTACTGGTCCTCACAGACTTCTTTTTGAAATGGGTGGAAGCAGAGTCCTACGCGAGCATCAAAGACGTACAAGTCGAGAATTTCGTCTGGAAAAACATCATAACCAGACACGGCGTCCCATACGAAATCGTAACGGACAACGGGTCTCAGTTTATTTCCACACGATTCGAGGCGTTCTGCGAGAAATGGAAAATACGACTTAACAAGTCAACTCCCAGATACCCGCAGTGCAACGGACAGGCTGAAACCATAAACAAAACCGTCCTGGACGGACTCAAGAAGCGCTTAGAAGCCAAGAAAGGACGATGGGCGGAAGAACTCGAAGGAGTCCTTTGGTCTCATCGAACCACTCCAAGACGAGCAACGGGGGAAACTCCCTTCGCTCTCGTTTACGGAGCAGAATGCATGATTCCGGCGGAAGTCGAATTCCCCGGCGTACGGGGGAGGTTTCTTCCCGAACGGGAAGACCTGAACAACGCCATGCTGCTGGATAATCTTGATCTCGTCAACGAGCGTCGCGACCAAGCCCTCATCCGGATTCAAAATTATCAGCAAGCCGCCGCAAAGTACTACAACGCGAACGTACGCCATCGCAGATTCAAAGAAGGTGATCTGGTTTTACGTAAAGTCTTCCAAAACACTGCCGAACGAAACGCAGGAAAACTGGGAGCGAACTGGGAAGGACCATACAAAATCATAAAAGTCGTCCGACCAGGTTCGTATCAAATCGCAAACATGCAAGACGTAAAAATCCCGAGAACTTGGAATGCGATGCATCTCAAGAAATACTACCACTAGAACCTAAAACGTGGATAACAGAACTACGAGGTGGCTTGATCCTCGAAAGAGGTACGTAGACAACCCGTCAACCGGCGGGTTCAGCTATCCCCCCGATTTAAAAGGGGGGGAGTGGGGTGCGTGCACTCGTACACTCCCACAATTTTCGGAAAAAACCTAACTTTCGAAAACTTTCCACAATCAAATCGCTTAACAGCCTCAACAACGGATCCAGTATCCACTAAATACATCATAAATTACCACCCGGAAACGCTCCGCGATTCCTAAAAGCCCATAGTCCTTTATGGCATAAGAAAAACAAACTTCAAAGCACTGCGAGACGTCGCTTCGTGCCTGAACATTCGTTTTTCGAATAAAACCTTCATACGCCTTCTAAACGGCATCATATCGTTGTTGCTGATCACAACAAACGAACTCTAACGTCCTAAACAGACAAGCCACCTAAGGGTAGGCTCTTTTACATCCGACAAGGATCCCATAGCGCGCTATACAAAAACTCCAAATTTGGTTCAGCACTTCGTAAAGGAAGTAGCTCGATTCGTGCCCAGACAAATCATATAAGCCGATACCACTTCGCGGATTTTAAAACGGTACGAATCAGGTTAAAATCACAAACAGGCAAAACGAAAGCCGATTTGTCATCGCACAGCCTTAGTCTGAGAGTAAACCTAGGTCTTGCCCTAAACCCAGCCTTGCTGGTATCCTAACATCTCACAGGCAAAGCGTCAACGACGCGAGATCCCAAAACTTGTCTCTTCACTCGAGTCTGTGCGTTTCCACGAATTTTCGCGTAAGTCGTAAACCGCAGGAAAATCTCGCTTTGTACAAGCAACAGATTCGGTGATCATCAGGGAGGCAGGGATGAGACGACAACTCATATCCTGCCCCTCTAACTTCGACAAACAGAAGTTCTAAACACAAAATATTTCTTAAACGCAAACAGCAAGTTCATTACAATGCCCTAAAAGGGCAGGGATTCAAAGCCACCAACGGCCAGTCCCGAAATCATAAAGGCCAACCAACGGCCGAAATACAATCAAAATAAAAATCCCTTCAAGGGATTGATCAACCTAGGCGTCCTCCGGAACGCCGCCTTCGTCCTCCGACTCACCCGAAGCAAGAGCAGCCTCGCCATCGCCCGCACCGACCTCCTCACCGCCTTTGTCCGCGACGAGTCCGGTACCCTGGACCTCTGGAATCTCCGAGTCCGGAACCAGGGCAGCCGAGGATGATGGGTCGGTAAGCTCCGTCGTAGTGCAGGCTCCCGTCTCCTCGAAGCGCTGAATCCTCCTCCTGAGACGTCGGACCTCCGAGGACTTGCTCTTCTTTTCCTCCTTCGCCTTGAGCAGCGAGCTCACAGTCTTTCCCAAGTCACATTCGAGATCGCTGATCCTAGCTTCGAGTGTCGATATCTGGGCGGCATGAGTACTCTCAATCGATTGAAGCACAGCCTCGGTACGCTTCAAGGCCTCTCGCGACGAATCCAGCTCCTGGGACAAACGTGTGACCTCCAATCCGCAATCTCCAAGCATCCCGTCGATCAACGACACATACTGATCGCACGAAAGAAATATGAGAATCCAAAGAGTCAGTGAAAGGAAAGGGAGTCTCACGAAAAAACCTTAGAGCGGTGGTGCGATAGTTTTGCCGAAACTTCTCCTTCCTCGCTCTTGGCACACCTTTTCCTCTTCACTGATCCGGTAGCTCCAGCTCTCGAACGTCCCTTCGATGGTGGGACAGCACTGGATGCGGGAAGTCCTAGAACGATCTCCCTCTTCTTTTCTGGATGGGGAGGCATGACTTCCACCGCATCCTCTGAAACCAATATCGGCGCCAAAGAAGAGCCTTCTGGGCGAGCCTGGACGACGGGCGCTTGCTCCGGAACAACAGTTTCTCCGGCAAGTAGAGGGATATCGGGTTCAGGAGCCGGAATCGTAGAGATTGAAGCTGGAGCGACAGCATTCTCAGGAACCGAAACCGTGGAATCTGGAGCTAAAACAACGTCGGGTCCAGGAGTCGGAACGGAAGAAGCACTAGGACCGGCCACGCTGGACTCCATCAAGGCACGGCGTCGCTCCATCTTCTCCTGAAAAGAACTGAACCCCTCGACAAACGTCTGCGTAAGGGCAGGAACCTCTCGCGCCGGCGAGACTTGGTTGGCCTCGCTCATTTCGACGTCGGAATCTTTCTTTTCGTTTAGAGAGGAAGCCATACTTTCTAAGAGTTGAGAAGGGGAAGGTGGGTGAGAAATGAGAGGGGGTGGAGTGCTACTTATAAGAAATCAAAGGATAGTGGGATTTTTCGGAATAAAATATTCATAGTCGAAAATTTCGATTTTTCAAACATAAGATCTTCCGCGCGCAAAATCGCTCTCGCATCTTCCACGCTGGGGGGCTAACTGTTAGGGTCAAAAACGGTTATCTCGAAATCAACGGCTAAGACTATTTGTCGTACGAAAAATCCTCCGAAGAATGCACACGAACACCCGCAAACTGAAGGAAACAAGCAGACCGCAGCCTGCCCCTAGGCGCCGGGCGCCTAGCGCCCGTGCTGCCTCTAGGCGCCGGGCGCCTAGCGCCCGTGCTGCCTCTAGGCGCCGGGCGCCTAGCGCCCGTGCTGCCTCTAGGCGCCGGGCGCCTAGCGCCCGAGCTGCCTCTAGGCGCCGGGCGCCAGGCGCCCGAGCTGCCTCTAGGCGCCGGGCGCCTAGCGCCCGTGCTGCCTCTAGGCGCCGGGAGCCTAGCGCCCGTGCTGCCTCTAGGCGCCGGGCGCCTAGCGCCCGTGCTGCCTCTAGGCGCCGGGCGCCTAGCGCCCGAAGCTGCCTCTAGGCGCCGGGCGCCTAGCGCCCGTGCTGCCTCTAGGCGCCGGGCGCCTAGCGCCCGAAGCTGCCTCTAGGCGCCGGGCGCCTAGCGCCCGTGCTGCCTCTAGGCGCCGGGCGCCTAGCGCCCGTGCTGCCTCTAGGCGCCGGGCGCCTAGCGCCCGTGCTGCCTCTAGGCGCCGGGCGCCTAGCGCCCGTGCTGCCTCGGGTCCTCGAGCGACAATCTTCCGTGCACGAGTTCTAGGCCCCGACCGTCAGTAATCTGCGCCTTGAGTCCTTCCCAAGTCCTTGCGGAATGAATCATTGGGATTCCGCATACAAAACTCCCGTTCTTACTCTGAATTAAAAACCGTCGGAAACACTTCGGAAACTCGTAAGATATCAACGGAAAGAAAGATCTTAAATCATTCATACGAAACGATGATGGTTATCTAAGACACCACACATCTCAACTCTACGAAGGATTGAAGATCTTCCGAAGAAATCGTAAAAAACAGCGGAAGTCCTCGAAACGGCCCGAAAGGGACCAAACGCGATCGGACAACCCATTTACGATTATCTAAGATAGGTACGGCGATTTACGCAACAAAATAAATCCTAAGTTTCCGGAAGGATAAATGTCAAGTTTCCCGAAGATAAACATGAAGGTCGACGAAAATGGAAAAAGCCCGCCTTGCGGCCCAGAAGGAGAATAGACCGTCATAGGAAGGAGTATATAAAGGAGCTTAGGGAGACAAAGGAGGGCAGAGCGAAAATCGGCGAGAGAGAGACCAGATCCGAAATCTAGGGTTTTTAGAGAAATTCCTGCTAGCTTAGGGAACTTAGGACTTAGGAGGCTAGACTAGCGGAGCAAGACTTAGAACGTCTTGTCTCCTATTTTTCCGTTGTTTCCTCTTCAGCGTACCTCTACTTCCTGTTTTTCGGAAGAATATTGTATTCATCTTATCATCAGTTTAATAAACGCCTTAGCGCGACTTTTCCGCATTGTTATCTTTTTATCAATTTCGTTTGGTTGTCGCAGAGAATCCGAGCCTTCAGGGAAAACTAGGTTTACTTAGTTTTCCTCCGATAAAACTTAACTAAAATCGACAGTGCGAATTTCGGTTCCCACACAGATGAGCCTGCTCCATCGAAGAAGGCCAAAACATCTAAGGGAAAGGAAGTTGCAGTTGACAGAGATAGGGAAAAGAGGCCATCTGTAGAGGAGCTATACGACCACTTGCTGAATGGGGTATCTTGGCCGTCCACGAGGTTTGCAGACGTCCAGATGTTGAGGACGCTGGGTTTGTATGATGATATTGAAGCAATGCTGAATCATTTGAAGATGCCAAAGCTTCTCACTATGGCTCATCCAGTCTACAAGGAAGCCTCCTGCCAGTTCCTTTCCTCTCTTGTTGTCACTACCTACGAGACTAGAGGAGCAAGGGATGGATGGGGTAAGATAGTGTTCAAAGTGAATGGGAAGAGCTATACCATGAGCTTCAAAGAAATCGGGAGAGTAATGGGTTTTGATGACCAGCAGTATGGTTTTCCAGAGAAGACCACCAGCCTTTCCTTCCAGCTTTGGCACTTGATTAGTGGAGGAAGCTCACGAACGACTGGGAAAGACAAGAATGCTAACATCCGCCATCCTTCAGTCTGTTACCTCCACAGGATGCTGGTACATGCTTTCTACCCAAGAAAGGAAGTTGGCACCATCACTGACGAGGACTTGTACCTGCTATTCCCAGCCATCCAGCCATACGCTACGCACACACAGCTTCCCTTCTCTCCCGATCTCTATTCGGATGGATAAACTTTCTTGTGGATCGTCTGAAGCACTACAAAGTTTGGGCTTGGGCAACAACTGACAAGTCACCTAAGATTGGCATTGGCGGATTGATCACACCACTGCTTGAGTACAAGGGCATCTCGTTGGGGAGGAACGCAAAGGGACCGTACTTCATGGATGCTTCTTACTTGAGACAGGCTCAGTACTTTAGTGGGAAGTACGAAGGCGACTATGTCTACTACTTCAAGTCTAAGGGGAGAAAGGCTGAGTTTGTTCTTCCAAACAGAGATTTGACAAGGCTAGACGGACCCTGCGGAATCAGTTTCAACATTCCAAGAGATGCCTACCTTGGTGAACATGGGTCCCTTACACCTATCGGCTCTACCACTGAAGCACAGGAGACACAAAGAACCACTGAGCCGGAAGATGTTGTAGAGGAGGATGAGGGCGCTGAGCCCGTCTATGGACAGCCTCGCTACAAGTTCCAACCCTATTCTGGAACTCTTCCTCCTGGAGCACTGCGAGATGCTCATGAGCACATTGGTCGACTGCAGCGATGGAACAAGGCTCAGGACAGGACGATTGAGAAATTGAAAGACAAGTGCAAGAAGCTGAGCAAAATGGTGAAGCGACAGGCTAGGTCCACATCAAAGATCCTGAGGAAGATGGCTGATGCGTTGACGAGAAGAGGCATGGCAGGATGCAGCAGAGCGGACTTTCAGTTCCCAGACACTCCACTACCCCAGCCTCCACCAATTCCTCCTAATGCCCTTAGCTTCCCCCTCACTGACAGTCAGCATCAGCGGCGGTACAGAAACCCTCCTATAGGACCCTCTACCTCAGGAAACATATCCCCATCTCTCGCATCTTTGGATGATGACATCGAGGACGAGGAAGTTCAGAGTCAGTACTGGCATGGGGGTCATCGCAGAGCAGCTGGCGGAAACGACGATGGTGCTGGAGCTTCAGGCTCGACTCGCCATCATTAGAAGGTACCTGCGCACTTCACCCTTTGTATATATCTGTTTTTCGTGCATTTAGATTCTTTTTTTTGGGTATCTCCTTCGACTTAACAACACAGAGACTGTGTGAATTAAGTTTGGGGGAGGTACCATGTATTTGATCACGTTTGCTTTGATGTTTAAGAGTCTCATGCATTTGTTTTCTCATTAATATATGCATAGAAAAACCAAAAAAATAAAAAATAAAAAAATAAAAATCATTTAGATTGCATTCACTTGCATTTTTAGGAGAGTCTAGTGCATATAGGTTGCATTTCACTTGCATTGGGAGCAATGATTTAAAAAGCCTTGTAAAGAACACTCCGCGCTTGAATTGATATAACACCTTTTGAAAAAAGCCTTGTAAGCTTCGAGCCTTGAAAAACTTTTCCTGAAACTTGTTTATTGCTGAAACTCAATCTTTGAAAGCCAACTTCAATCTTATTGGAACTAAATGAACTTAATGCTTCTTGCTTATGGTCCTTTGAGTACTGAATCATGGCTACACACATTTGAGATGTCACATCCTTTTTTGACCAATCTTTTTGACAATCTCAAATGGTAGACCACTCCCCACAAACCCTTACCTCCTTTTAAACCTTCATTGAATTGATGAGTGAGGCCTTTTTCAGAAAGCCTTACATGTGCATAATGTTGAGAGTATCGGGAACGACAATGCTTGATCTTCATTTCTTGCTAGATTGGATACTCTATTGTCTAGCCATAGGATTTGGGGGTGAGTGTTGTGAACTCTAGATTGAAGGAAAATGAATAGACTCTTGTACTTAAATGTCTGATCCTCTTGGAATAGATAAACACTTCTAGCTCAATTTTGAAATGTTTTGGCCCCCATTCTAAAAAAAAAAAAAGTGAAAGCAAAAAAATCGAAAAAAAAGAGAAAAGAAAAAAAAAAAAAAAAAGAGAGAATGATAATAAGGGGGCTAGCAAGTTTGTTATGAGCTGAGATGTGATTTGAAATTGTGAAAAATTTCTTGTGGATTTCAAAAATGAGAGAGTCTTGTGAAGGAAAAGGTTTTTGGGATCTTATGGTGAGAGATGTGAGATGGGGTGTGCACTTGGGAATCTTTATGTGGATTGGTATGTTTGAGGAAAGGGTAGAATAATGGAGATTGAGCATTGTATGCATGAATTGATCCCTTTCTTAGATATATTATGTGCAATGTCAAGGTTACTTATCTTGAGAGTAAACCACTTAAAGTATTATGATTTGATCCTCTTGACTCACTTGATTAAAAAGCCTACCCTCACCCAAATGATTTAGACCATTTGACCATTTGCAAGAATTCACCTGATGTTGTGCTTAATGAATGTGAGAGTTGGCTGATTTGATTGTGTGAATGCTTGACAATGAGTGTAAGGATAGAAAGAGTTAGGATAGGCCTAGAGAAGCTAGAGTGCAATAAGAGAGGTTGTTATTTTTGGATTTGGAGTAAAATCTAATCCTATGAGTGTTTCTTTTGGCTATGAGCTCCCACCTTCAAACCTCTTCCCCTATGAGTTCTAGAAAGTTCACTTGTGGACAAGTAAAAGAACAAGTTTGGGGGAATTGATATCTTGCATAATTGCATTGTTTTATCTTTTCATTTGCATTCATTTTCATCATGTAGATTAGGTTTTAGTCATGTTTAGGGTGCATTTTGCATACATGAGTCTTTATCAGGTACTGGAGCATCACATGGAGCTTTTGGAGGCATTTGGAATGCATTAGGGGCTCAAAGAGGCAAAAGGAGTGATACATGCACGAGTAGAGCCTCAGCGACATCCACAGCGGGTATGCCTGGTCGCTGTGACTGGAGCGGCCAATCCACAAAGGGTCTATCCCGTCGCTCGTTTCTCTTCGCAGCGACTCCTGGAGCGGGTGTGTCCAGCCGCTGTGACATCCGCAGCGACCTCCGGAGCGAGTGTGCCCGGTCGCTGCGGTCGAATTCTATTTCGAAACTTAACATTTCTCAGGGGCATTTTAGATTTTTGTATGCTCGTTTCTCTGTTCTAAAACCCAAGTTTAAGTATGTTGTAAGTCATTGGAGGCTGATTATCCAGATTACATTTGGTAAACAATAATCTATTGAGAGATTTCTTCCATTCTATGAGTGATTTCCATTGTTCTTATTGTTAATCCCATTGATTTCTGTTTCTGTTTATGATCAATCTGAAACCTAAGATGGGTTTAAGGGTGATCATGAACCTTAGTGAGTAATCCTCCATAGGATTCATGGGTTAGGAGATCAAGGGTGGTTAGGTTAGATTCAAAGATGTTCTAGGATAGATAAATCTCATTCCTTGCTTGTAGAGTGATTTTACTGCTTCTCTTGTTCTGATCATTCAAGAGATGATCTCTAGACATTTCCCACCCAAAAGGTGTTTGTTGAAATGTCTGAGAAAACTCTATTAAGTTTCTAATGCATCTTGCCAAAGACATTTGTTGTTAAGAGTATTAGGATAGCTATTGAACTTGTTCTTAATGATTACTTTCATGTCATTCAACCAAAGATATTTGATGTTTGAGATATGTTAGTAAATGAGCATTCATCTAGACATAGAGCTTGCTTAAGATAGTGTTTAGGCTTAAGGTCATTCATTTGATTTGTCATTCTGTCATCTTTTGTTCTAATCCTAATCACCCAAGATCATGTTCCTATACCCATGAGTTCCCCTTTAGAATATTTAAAAAGTTATCTCAGTTGCTTTTATTTTCATCACTAGAACTTTAG
This sequence comes from Hirschfeldia incana, assembly GCA_026261945.1. Classification (NCBI taxonomy): domain Eukaryota; kingdom Viridiplantae; phylum Streptophyta; class Magnoliopsida; order Brassicales; family Brassicaceae; genus Hirschfeldia; species Hirschfeldia incana. The sequence goes on from JABCMI010000259.1 coordinate 59,452, forward strand.
ACATCATAAACTTCAATCTATTGATTGCATTTAGATTAAGAAAGTGCTTGTAATCTTGGTGCTTTAGATCCCTCAGAACTGGTTCGACATTGTACTTTCACTATATTATTATTTGACTTAGGAGTCACAAAACTTCTATCATCAGTTTGATACTGATTGATCCTGCATCCGCTTTCTCTTCTGTATTACTCCAGTTCCAACTTTCTTCCTCCATGAATACGACATCTCGACTAACAGTGATCCGTTTGCTCGATGGATCATATAATCGATAAGCTTTAGTGTCTGGTTCTGTTCCCAAGTACACTAGAGCTCGAGACCTGTCGTCCAGCTTCTTCCTATGAGGAGCTTATGTCCTCGCATACGCAACACATCCAAATACTCTGAGATGAGACACGTTTGGTTTGACCCCTTTGAACATCTCATACGGAGTTTTGTAAGAGAGAGTCCTTGTTGCAGCGCGATTGATAAGGTAGGTGACATGTCTCACTGCTTCTCCCCACATGTAGTTAGGGACGCTCATGTGCTTCAATGTACTTCTTGTCATCTCCAATATCGTTCTATTGCGTCTCTCCACTACACCATTCTGTTGGGGTGAGTATGGTGCGGTTAGGTGTCTCTGAATCCCATTCTCTTCACAGAAGCTGTTACATTCGGTGGAGGTGAACTCTCCCCCCCTATCAGTCCTGAGAGTCTTGATCTTAACACCTGCTTCTGCCTCTATTACTGCTTTGAACTTCTTAAATCTCCCAAAGGCTTCACTCTTTTCTTTTAACAACAGTGTCCACATGTACCTAGAGTAGTCGTCAATGATCACAAATACATATCTGCTTCGACCAATTGTTGATGGGCTGATTGGGCCACAGAGGTCTCCGTGCAGTAGCTCGAGTCGCTGAGATGCTCTGTATTTACTTGCCTGAGGAAACGGCTGCCTTGCTTGTTTACCAAGCAAACACGAGATGCATGTGCTCTTTGTAATCACCATCTTTGGTATTCCTGTAACAAGCTCCTTATCCACCATCAGCTTTATGTTTTTGAAGTTGATGTGCCCCAATCTTGCGTGCCACTTGTTTGCCTCACTTGTCGTTCCTACCTGTAGACACATTGTGTTTTCCACCTCCAAAACCACTTTGTACAAACGGTTCTTTCCTCTGTTAGTCTGCATCAGAAGCTTTCCATCACGATCAAACAGAAACAAGTTGTCTTGATTCATCCTTACTTCGCAGCCAGCTTCTGTTGCTTGACCCAGACTTACAATGTTGCTCTTGAGTGCTGGTATGTAGTACACGTTTGACATGCTCTTCTTTGCTCCATTAGTAAAGAGAAAGTTAATCGTCCCCTTTCCTTTTATATCGATGCGTGAGTCATCACCAAACTTAACTTTTCCTGAGATGGTTTCATCAAGTGTGGTGAAGTAGGAGCGCTCTCCAGTCATGTCGTTGCTTGCACCGTTGTCTAAATACCACACGTTGCTCTTATCCTGACTTGCTTCAAACGTGTTCGGGTTTACTTTCTCCTCATTAAGAAACACAACCTCATGAAGCATCAACTCATCCGCCTCATGCGTATCCTCTTCCTTCTTGGCTTCTAGTGTCTCTTGTAGCTTCAATAAACGATCAGGGCAATCAGAAGCGTAGTGTCCAATCTTTTCACATCTGTAACACGTGATTCTGGATGTATCTCTCTCTTCCCTTCCAAAGCGACCTCGACCTCTGCCTCTGTTATAAAACCTTCCTCCACGACCACGGCCTCTGTTCTCACTATTATAGCCTCGATTCCCACTTTGATCTGAGTTAGTAAACATCAACTTGTTCTGCTCTTCAGACATCTCTTCTTCCTCACCAAGACGTTCCTCATAAGTCTTTAATCGTCCAATAATGTCCTCAAAACTGGTAGTCTTAAGGTCCAGCACCTGCTCCAGTGCAGCTACAATAGTTATGTATTTCTTGCGAGAGAGACTCTTTAGGAACTTCTTGACAAGCTTCGTTTCTTCAATTTCTTCTCCAAGAGCAGAGGACTTTGAGGCGATTTCTGAGATCCTTCCTGAAAACTCATCTATCGTCTCATTGTCCTTCATCTTTAGTCGATCAAAATCAGACATTAGTGTCTGTAAACGAGCTTCCTTGACCCTGTCAGCTCCCATGTGTCTGGTCTTGATCGCATCTCAAATCTTCTTGGCTGTGTCAAGCCCTCCAATCTGTAGAACCAAAGCTTCAGGTATAGATTGAATTAGGAGATCCATGGCCATGTTATTCTTCTTAGCATCTCCGTCTTCTTTCTCAACGTGTTCCCACACCTCATGTACCTTTAGCAGGATTCTCATCTTGATCGCCCACACCGTGTAGTTCGTATTGTTTAAAAAGGGACACTTGATCGAAGATGATCCTGATTCCTTCTCCTTCACCGTCGTAATCGAAAGATCACCCATAGTTTCAACTTTGTTGCTCTGATACCACGTGTTGAAACTGAATATCGAAAGCAAAGAAGTAAAAGAATAACTCTCCTTTTATTAAAACCCTTAAGGCAAAACTCTCTCAAAACCTTAATAATCTCCGATGCTTACAAACTCATCATAACTCGATGGTCATATATATATAGCTAGACATAAATCCAAATCCCTATAAAGATTAACTTGCTTGTAGATAACTCCTAAAGCATCTTTATCCGTATCTTAATCACAAATAGACTATGATTATCTCTAGCTTGCATCACACGTCATTATCCTTGCTTCACTATCTTCAAGCTTACTCCAACATCGATCACAGAATTACAACT